>JADRCD010124616.1:0-12534 GCA_019843815.1 Montemys delectorum
TTTTTTTTTTTTTTTTTTAAACAGGGAAGGGGGTCTACATGATATGGTGTGAGGGCAAAGGAGGAAACAGAATATAGCAGGAAGTGACAGAATACAGGAGGGAGAGAAGCATAGGGGGTGTCCACAGAGGCTTCAAGTGCTTTATGACATTCTGTCTTAAGTTTTTCAGGAAAATCTAAAGAAAAGACCTACTGGTTAAATATTAGAAATAAAGCGAACTTCAATTACATTGTAAATTGCTTTCAGAGATTTCATGGGTGACAAAGCTCATCAGAAGTGAAAAATGTGGCTGTCACTGCCTTGCAGAGCAACACAAACTGTGGGGTGCAGGTCTGAGACCTGCAATCATTATGAGCTGATGGTGTTCCCTCGAAGAATACACTGAAGTTCTAACCTCCTGGATGGAAGTGAAGTTGTTTAGATATAATTAGCTGAGTTACAGTGAGGCCTTATTGGGCAGGGTGGACCATTGTAGGAAGAGAAGGACAGGCAAGACCGGATGGAGGTGGAGCTTAGAGTGATGGACATGCAAGCCAAGTAATGCCGGCAACCACCTGAAACTAGAAGAGATAAGGGAGGATTCTTTGTAGAGAACATACTGATGCTGTGGGCTCTGGAATTCTAGTCTCCAAATCTGTGAGATAATAAAATCTGTGTTGTTTTAAGCTACCCGATCTGGGGAATTTTGCTGGAAATGAATAAACCGTGATTCTGCTGTGTGTGAAAATCTATTGGCTTGATAGATGGTGGCAAGAAAGGGATTTGAGATAGATGAGGGAAGCAGGTGTGGAGCAAATAGGGTATTTGTTTAAAGGCACCCCAAGTTTCTGAGAGAGGAAGATTTTAGAGAGCCTCCTGGATGCTTTCTATGGGACTTTATGTGCAAAGCTCCCGAGAGGGTCCTGGTCTAGCCTGTAGCAGAAGGCTTGAATATTCAAGACACCAGGAATGTTTTCTGAGCGGCCTTTAACTGGGACTCCAAAGGCTGGGGCAGCTCTTGGATTTAATCCTGTTGTACTCCGAGTCTATAAAACTGAATGATTTCTTTGCTGTTTTTCACGTGTTAGGATTCCCTTCTTCAGGAATGTTGCCTGTCCTTCCATAATCTTTTCCAAGTGTCAGGGTGGTTCTCTGGGAGGTTAATTCATGTGTGAGAGGATGTCTGAGAAGTCTGACTCCCAGTGTAGCTAAGGTGCTTTTCTCTGCCATCAGGGTACATGCTATGAAGCATCTTAGCAGCTCATCGGCATGTCTTCCTCTCCTATCTTCTGTAGTCTCTCGGAGGCAGAGGACATCTCACTTTACTTTTTATCCCTGGCAACTATTAGAAGAGTTGATTATAATACAGGTTAGTGTTTGTTTAGTGAATAATGAATGAACAAATAAACAGGGCTTGGCTATTATACATACTTTCACGGATGAGACCCAGAGAGGGAAAGGTAACATGCTAATTGGAAGAAACCAGACGTTAGCTTATGAGTGCTTATATTCTGCTTGGGCAAGACCTAGGTTTGTAATTCCCATCAGCTCCTGTCTGTTCTACATAGCCTTCTCGCTCGCTCCTCATAGCCTGGTCCTATATTAGATTTCTTTTCCGGGTCTTATAGCATAACTAAGACCTAAGGGGCTGGTTCCGGAAGAAAAGGACAGAAACCTCAGCCGTGTCTTCCCACGTGGCCTAGTCTAGCAGGAAGATGTTAGGGAGGAAAGAGAGGGGCTCCTCTGCTCAGGAGGCGGCGTTGCAAGCCATGGCAGAGCAGCATTCCAAAGCTGGTGCTGCTAAGACCCTATTTTCACAAAGAACCTGGGGCCCCCAGGAAAGATGGCTTGCTCAAGCATAGCTTGGTTCATTTCAAGGCAGCGACTCAAGCTCAGGTCTTCAAGATCTACTGATGTCCTCAACCAGGACCACAACTCCCAGATGCCAGAAAGAAGGCTTAAGTATGGCAGCTGTTGTGTGAGGTAGCACAGCTAACTGTGGCGTTGTGTTAAAGGTCAGAGCTGGCTGGGATGGCTGATCAAGGTCCAAAGATACAGGTTTAAGAGTTAGTGCAGCAAGAAGAGTGGCCAGGAAGTGCCTTAGAAGGACAGTCACCACAAGCCATTCGGGAGGCAGCCTATAATCCAACAAATTGTGTTGCTTAGGAGATGTATATTTTGGGATAAATTTTGTGTGTGTGTGTATGTCTGTGTATATGTTTGGTATGTGTCTGTGTACACACACCAGTGCACACTTATATGGGTATACATGTTTGTGTGTGTATATATATATATATATATACATATACATATGGTATATATATGTGTGTGTATATATATATAATATGTGTGTGTGTGTGTGTGTGTGCAGATACATGTGAAATCCAGAGATATTTTCTCTGATTGCTCTCCATCAATTTTTTTGAGACAGGCCTTTTTACTGAATATGGAGCTTGCTGATCAGCTAAGTTGGCTGACTCCTTAGTCTTAGGGAATCCTCCTGTCTCTTCCTCCCCAGTGTTGGGATTTCAGACTAGAAGTGCTGCATCCAGCTTTTCTATGTCGGGGCTTGGTATGACACTTAGGTCCTCGTGCACTGAGTGAGCCATATCTCCAGCCCTGGAACAGGTATTTCACTTCTACGTGGCCAGAGTCATCAGCTATATCTGTAGGTACCTGGTGCCTATTTCTTGGATCTGTGAATGATTTAAAGGATGAAGAATGGGCTGGAGAGAATGGCTCAGCAGTTAAGAGCACTGACTGCTCTTCCAGAGGTCCTGAGTTCAGTTCCCAGCAACCATATGGTGGTTCACAACCATCTTCAACGGGATCTGATGCCCTCTTCTGTGTCTGAAGAGAGCAGCAGTGTACTCATATACATAAAAAAAAAGAATGAAGAACACCTAGTCCTAAATTTGGAAGACACTGTGCACTCAACTTATAGTTATTATTATTATTATTATTATTATTATTACTATTATTAAAAGTAATAATTATTGTTGTTGTTATATGCCCAATATCATGTGACATATGATGAAATAGATAGAACATGGTTCTGGAGTTAGGCTCTCCTGGCCTAACATCACAGTTGTGTAGGATCCCATTTGTATCTGAGCCGGGTGCCATTTCCTATAGAATGGTAAGGATAATATCTGACTTGCTCACAGTGAAAAGTGTGAAAAGTGAAGCAGTAGCTCTGGGGCCTGCACACAGTGGATGTCTACCGAGTGAGCTCTTGAATTTTGGGAATTACAGAATTGTTCTAGGCACTCTCCTGTGCAGATGATCAGGAACTTTTTACATAGTGGTTGTCACTGGGGTCAGGCTGGCCAGAGTGAAATCCCAAGTCCTTACAAGGGAGTTAGATCAGAGGCTTAGAAAGAGGTAGGAAAGAGAGTACCTGAAGCCGGGTGGCAAGCAGCCAGTGGGATGTGAAACAGGACTGGGGCTGAACACAAGAGACAGATGGATAAATGTCCTGAATCTTGGTGTTTGGTGAGGAGAATGGGGGAGGTCAGAGGTAGTTGACCAGAGGCCCTGCAAGATTCTCCCTGGGGTAGAGATCATGGGCTTCTTGTGATGCTGGGAGCAGGACAGGAAGGTACAAGGCCCAGAGAGGAAGGCCAGGAGCTTAGCAGGGGGCACTCTGCTCGCTTGAGGCTGGGCTCAGGCTCAGAGGGCCGCTGGCTGAGCTTCATTGTGTGTGAGTTGTACTCCAGGAAATCTAGGGCTCAGCATCCAGGCTCTCATGCCTTCCAGACATAAAAGAAAGGTCTTTGTTTCCTCTTGATGTCTTAGTGAAAGCTCCTGAGAGGTCCTGATTTGCCTCTCTCACATGGGAGGCAGAACTCTGCTCTACCCTACCCTAAGCACACAGAACTCGTATTTGCCATGGCTGAATGAACAGAAGATCCGAGTGCCCTGTGTTTTTTCTTCTGGTTGGGTTTGCCCATTAATGTTCCCGTGGGTGGGGAGGGCAGAGACCCTTCTTATAGGCTTGCCATGGCAGCGGGATCCTCAGGGAATTATAGCTTAATGCAGAGCTAAATGAGGTCTGCCATGGAGGGGTGCAACCCCGTGAAGATCTGCTGACCCTTTGCATTGTGCAGATTCATACCATCTCAAGGAATGGGATGGTGACTGGAAATTTGGCTGGCATAGAGGCGAAATGAAGCTTGACTGGGTAGGAGGCCCTCTCACCTCTGCTCTTGGCACAGCTCCCAGGAGCCCACCTGAGGAGTGACCTGGAAAGGAGGCTTTTCTTCAGTGGTCAGCAGTGTCTCTGTAGATGCCGCTGGAACTTATCCTGCATTTAGCATTGTCTAGGCACTTACTGAATACCTAGTCCGTGATGGCAGATATTAGGTGGGAGAGATACTGTTCTGTAGGGTGAGGTTGAACATCTGTGGACAAGTCAGACCACCCAATTCCCTCAGAGGGGTGCAGGTGGGTCCTGGGTAGCCTGAAAAATCATGGCCTCTGGAGTCCTACTTTAGAGACTTGAATTCTCTACTTTACCCTGTGTGAATGTGGTACCTTGGCTAGTGATCTGTCTTTCTGTTTCTTCACTTATTCGAACAGGATAATCAAGGTGGAAGTCGGAAGGCTGTGAGGATTCCAATGAATTTGTGTGTGCACCTATTCCTATCTGGTACCTAGGAACTCACACACCATGTTCCTGCTGAGACCATCTCATTATTCCTTGTAAGCCTGCCTTTTTCGTTCTTCAGTTCTTCCTTCTCCACTTTCTCCCCACTCCCAGGACAGGATTTTGCTGTATATTCCAGGGTGGCCTGGAAGTATTTAGCCTCAATCTCCTGACTGAGGCACCATGCCTACCTTTTGCTTTAGGCTGTTTATTCCTTGGGTTCTATGTTTCTGGAAGTGATGGGTGGTGCCTTTTGTTCCTTTTCATTGTCTTCCCAGATGCATACCGAGTCATGCTATGCATCTTGATTTCCTATCTTGACACATCTTGATTTCCTATCTGCTCTTTACCGCCCATATCTGTTTAGCCACCAGGTCCCACAGATTCCAATTCCCTATTCTCTGCTGTCTAAGCCTGCCGTTCCATCTACCTGTCACCTGCATCCTGGAGTTACTCTGCTGCTAGACTAAAACTCTCTCTACAGGACAGTCTCCATCCCACAAAGTGAGGCTCTTCAGAAGGTCACCTGAGCCTGCCACACTCTTTCTTAAAGACTACTGCATCCATGACTCCTCATCCCTTGTTAGAGAGTCCACACTTTTGCCTTTAAAACTACACCAGGCCCTCTTGTTGCTCTCTCCTGCCTCCATGTCTCTACTATTCAGTCTTTATGTGCATTTAGCATTCTGAGCTTCATATTGGGGTGCACTGCCCATTTGGACTCACTCCCTACCTCTCCCTTTTCTTTTATATTCAGAGCAAGCAAGGATAACTCCAATAAGCCCTCTAGGACCTCCTACACCTGTGCTGGTTAGAAACCGCCTCCCTGGGTTTTCAGAATCTTAAGATTACAGACCATTCATTTACACAAGGTATTATTCCAGGTGCTGGGGACACAGCAGCGCATCCTGCCTCAGGAAGCATGCAGATCCCTATGGGGAACCCACGTCCCCTCTGATGGTAAACATCTGGAAGGTTAATGGCTTCCTTGCCATTAAGGCCTCAGCATTCTGCACCACAACACCAATGTGCCTAATGTTTCGGATACTTGGTGATTCTGAACACCATGATTGGCACAGAGGAGAAAAATAATGGGTGTATCAGGGAAGAGGTATAGTCTAGGGGACATGAATGTAACAAATGTGCCCCGGGCTCACGCTCAGACCTATACCCACTTACTCATAGTGTGACCTTGAGCAAGCTTGTAAGCTCCCCTGGGTTTCAGTCTCCCCATCTGAAAGGTGGAGCTTGAATACTAATTACTTTACAGCGGTCAGAAGGTTCAGAACTGTTAATATTTTGATAATATTTCTAATGCAAGGCATTTAGAACAGTGTCTGTTCTATAATAAGTACTTTATAGAGAACAGATATTTGTTAAGTACATGGATAATTATATAGACAGTGTAGATGGTCTTGGATTCAAACCCTACCTCTGCCCACAGAAGAGACTCAGGACTGGCCTTTATTTCCTCATCTGTGAAATGAAGATAAAGGGATTGCACTCCCTGGGATTCCAGGAAGCTGAGACCTGTAGGGTGGCAAACAGGGCATGTATCTGCAAGGCAAACGTCTTCTAATGAAGCAATGTTTGGATCCTGCACTTGTGAGGATAACAGGGTGTCCCTTTATGAAGCCTCCCTGGAATCTTTTGGCTAAGGCTTCCCTTGAACTTTGTACTAAGGGGCATTTTGCTTTAAAATCCAGCTCTGAAACTGTGTGGCACTGAACAGTCACTCCTCTTCCTGGGGGTCTGAGTGCCTAACCCTCAATAGCAAAAAGACAGCCTTACACATCCATATACCAGAGAGCCCCGCAGAGCACTCAGATGTGCCTGGCAGCCGGCTGACATTCAGCAAACATCAGTTCTAGGTTCCCCATCTTCCTCCTGTCACAGTCTCCTGACTAGCCTGTCAGTTCACTGAAGAATTTGATTTAACTCTAGTTCCTGGAAATGATAGGTGAGAGAATCAGCCACTCCATAAGGGTGACTGGGAAGTGAGGCCACACAGACACTTAATGTGGGTGACTGACACCCTCTGGATCCACCCAGGAGCCTTTCAACCTTTGCAGTGTGAAATCCCTCTACTACCCAGGCCACCCCCCACCCCACCCCCAGCCCTGCAAGGCTTTGCACAGGATGGAATGTTCCTCTTCTAGTCTGGTTAACCCCTTGCCTGCTGTTCTAGTCTCAGCTCCAAGGATGCCTCTTTAGGGTAGTTTTATCCCAGGCTACTCTTTTCTCATCTCTACAACCAGTCCAAGGGTGGAGGATCACAGTCCAAGGTCATTGCATAACACAAGGTAACAAGTCATTCAGCAAGGCTACATAACACCCTACTAAGAGGAGAGACTGTACAGTTTTGAATCACTGGAGTTCAACACCATGCTGTATATTGTTGAAGGAATGCTTGGGTTCTGAGCATGAAGGAGTCAAGCCACTCTGTTCTTGAGTATTAGCACTGAGATCCTTCCTCCTTGCCCAGTTTCCTGTCTTTCAATCCCAGGAAATCTAGGCCCGTGTATCTTTTCTATCCACGAGTGCTGCATAGTGTATGGAAGTACCTGAGGTGTGGTGGGGGGAGAGAGGGTGCCAGACATACCTCTGTCACAATGGTGTCTCTGGTGCTGTTGTAGATCCAGCCATCCAAGCATGGCTCGGTGGCCCCCTGGGTGTCATTGGGAAGACTGGCGTTTGGCTGATGCATGAAGCGGAGACACTTCTCAGGCTTCCCATTTGGGCCCAAGGGAAGTACCCAGGGCTCTAGAGAGGCGTTGGGGGGCGGGCGACAGTGGTGGGCAGGGGTGGTGGCTGTGAAGATCTGTAGCAAGTTGTGGTTGGCTATTCCGAGGACTGGGAGGGCCAGCAAGGTCACATGCAGGTACTGGAAAGGGCCCATGCTTCCAACACGGTCCAGAATCTCCGAGACGGTCATGGCGCCAGGCAAGATGAACCAAAACTGTAGGCAAGGCATCAGGCCAAGAAGAGGTGTGTGTATGTGTCTGTGTTATGGGTAGGCCTGTGGAGCATCATAGAATCACGTGCAAGAAGATGTACCTAGTTCCATATATGAGGAGATATGTGTGGAGATATGTTTGTGCGTATGTGTAGAGGTGTGGAGGTTCTGGTGTGGATGCATAAAGATGTACCCAGCTGCACGGAGGGATATGGAATACTAGAGTGGATGCAGTGCTATGTGTACAGTTAAATTTCACCTTGAAGGTCATGTGAATGCAGGCATGTGACCCTGTGCTTATAGGTCATAGGTGTGCATGCACGGGGCCAACTAGTAGGGACCAAAGGTCCAGATTTGGATGTTGGTTGCACAGGCTGGGTGTGGGTGAGGGTGAGGGTAGCACACACTCCTAATCGCTTCATGTGGGCTACAAAAAATCTCCTCAAGCTCAAAGCCTCCTTGCTGTCCCCTGGGGTGAGTCCCCTGTGCTGGAGTATCAGAAGAATCCAAGCAGGTCCCTGAAGGCATTAGGGACCAATTACAGCGTTACAGTGAGGAAGCAGGGCCTGGTTTTGGGATATTCTTGGGTGCTAGACTTGGGGGCCTTCCATCCCGTCTCACCTGGTGGCTGGAGCTGGATCCAGTTGGGTTGGAGGTGGATGCAGTGGTGGCCCGTGCGCCGTCCTAGGGTCCGGCAGTTGCTGTGGTAGGACAGCTCAGCTCTAACAAGCTGTTTGTGTCTCCCCTGGGGTGCCTTATATAAGGCATAAGCTGTTTCCTGGGCTAATGTTTGACTTTCTTTGGAAGATTAACATCCGGCAGCGAGAATGCTGTGCACCCACCAAGCCCAGCTCTCCTGAAAGGGCTGCCTCAGCCAAGGCTGTTGACAGGGTGGAGAGGGGGCTGGGGAGTGGAGTGTGGCTGAGCCTAGAGGGCTGCTCGCTGGACAAAGGGCTTAATGGCCCAGGACATGTTTCCTAAGAAAGAACCTGGGAAAGGATTCAGGTCTGAGGGTTCAGAGGACCTGGAGCTGAGAGCAACCTCTGAGAGAGGTGCTCCTGGGCGTGAGAGGCAGCATTCCTGCAATGTACCATCTTTTCCTACCCGGCCCCTGAGTAGGTTCATGGAGAATGTTAGGACCCACTCAGACAAAAATTCCCAAGCTCTGGTCCTTATGATCTCAGAGGTACCGTGCCTTGGGTTCCTGGAGAAACCAGGGCCGTCCCTATCTGTGCCTTGAAACACAAGTAACCATTCTTCCATCTACCATGGACTTACTGCCACCGGCTGCTCTTTGGCTTCTCTCTACAGTCCCGGTGGCTGTGTTTATTTCTATGAGTATGGTTTAATTACCTAATAATATGCAATTCTTGTAATAAAACAGAAACTCTGACAAGCCAACACAAACTGAATTAAGTACTTTCAGTCTCACCCAAGAGCCAACTTGTGAAGGGAGTTGTGTGGCTTGTGGTGGTCTCTCCTACAGACATGTCGAAGACGGGGCCTAGCAGCTAGCTTGAAACTTGGCTGACACACTTAGGGCAGGCCCTACTGTGAGCATTGTCAGTTAGGAAACTGAGAAGTTAAGTAACTAGCTTAAGGTCCTCGCAGGAAGTAGGTCAGGGGTGTGGCTTCAAGTCCATTTCTGCTTTTAAGCATCTAAACACACACACACACTCACACACACACACACACACATTCACACACACTCACACACTCACTCACACACACACTCACACACTCACACACACTCACACACTCACACACACTCACACACACACTCACACACACATGCTCACACACACACTCACACACACATGCTCACACACACACACTCACACACTCACACACACACACACTCACTCACACACTCACACACTCACACACACTCACACACTCACTCACACACACACTCTCACACATACACACATGCTCACACACACACATACACTCACACACACACACTCTCTCTGTCTCTCTCTTTCCTTCCTCCTCTTCTTCCTTCCTTCCTCCCTTCCTCCCTCCTCCCTCTCTTCCTCTTCTTCCCTCTCCTCTCTCCACTTTCCTCCCCTCTTGGAGTGTTTGAGTCATGATCACTAGCATTTACTTGTGCTTCTGGTTTGAACCAGAGTTTTCTATGAAGTCTGCTTCTTTCTTAGCAAAGTTGCTAACCCTGCACTGCCTTTCACAACTAGCTTGCTTTTAGCTATTACCGGGAGATGCCCTAGTCCACTTGCAATGTCAGGGTTGGGGGGGCAGGATAGGAGAATCTGGTTGAGGTCTCCCATTGTCTTTCTGCCCCCCCTCCTTTTTTTTGTTTTTTGAGACAGGGTTTCTCTGTGTAGCCCTGGCTGTCCTGGAACTCACTCTGTAGACCAGGCTGGCCTTGAACTCAGAAGTCCGCCTGCCTCTGCCTCCCAAGCGCTGGGATTAAAGGCTTGTGCCACCACTGCCTGGCTTCCTGGGCCCCTTTCTTAAAGGTGGTATCTAGCCTCCAAGTTAGGGCTGGGATCCTCCTGCTGAAGTGCCTGCCAGCTCTTTCTCTACCACAAGGCAAGGTCGGCTGATGAACCCCTGTTCCGGCCCCTCCTCTTTGCTTACCACCTGGACTCAGCAATTATTGATGTTCTCCGAGTGGCCTGAGGCAGGGTGAGATCTGGAGTCATCAAAGGAAGATTAAATTATACTCCAAGGCTGCCAAAGGGTTGTTTTAGGAAGGTTTTGACTGGGAGGCTTACAGCAAGCTGGGCTGCTGCAGCTAACCCCCTGTTCTGGGTGTTCACTCTCACAGAGATGTTCTTTTCTAGTTCCTAACTGGCCTGGGTTGTCCGTCTGTTCCTGTCCCAGTGGGATGCTGTTTAAAGGCGCCTAGTGATTTCCCTGAGGCCGCTGGGGTTGAGCCAGAGTATACATAGTCCAACAGCTCAGTGAGGGGCCGCTGTATCCGGGTGGGCAGCGCCCCCGGTCCCCAGCGGATGTGCATGGGTTCCTGATCCCTGGATCAAGGCTTTTGAGGGTTGTTGCATGATGGACTTGTATGACCTTCAGTAAAATCACCTCTTCCTGGGCTTCTTCTCTTCATTAGTTAAAGTGGCTTTGAAAAAAAAAAAAAAGCAAAACACCAGAAGCCTCTTCTTTAATAGTATACTGAGTACACAAGGTCTCTGCATCAAGCATAAAATAGAGTTAGTGCTCCAGCTAAAGTGGGAGAGGGAGATGGTAGCCAAAATGAGCACCCCTGTCACCTTCCTTACTCATTCTTGTCCTTGTTGTCTTCTGTCCCAGGATGCCTCTGCTGTGATCCTAATTTTAATGTGTTCAAGCTGACTTTTTTTTTTTTTTTTAAAAAGAAATTATGTACTTAAGAAATCTTACACATTCAATGTAATTTTAATTTGGGACATGGAAATAGGTTTTTCTTCCTTTTTCTCTTTTTTCATTTCTATCTAAATTTGTTCAGTCTCCTTTAAGCTGAAGCTGAGCTCAGGTTCCTCTGTCATCTGTCAGGTCTAATCAGGGGTATGTGACTTGTCTGTTGTCCTCATCTCATCTCAGGGGAATTGAGGTCTAATGCAAAGGAACACAGGCTGGATCTCCAGCCTCATTGTCACCTTTCTAAATCTAAATTTCCTGAAGCAGGGGAACTGCCAAAAAGGGAATCCGAACAAGGGGAAGTAGGGCCTGGCCACCAGCTTGTCTGTGTCCAGATGTGTGGCCCTACAGGGGGCGCACATGCTAAGTCTCCACCTTGAACCTCTGAGTGGGTACAGATCAGGTAGGCAGCCGGCCTGGTAAAATAACCATGGGAGAGAGAGAGACTCAGATGCTGAACTAAGTGAACTTGGAGTCACTTAGTTCTCTCTCCAGCCATGTTTTCATGAGCTTGTATGTAGCTCTGAGTCCCCATGTTATGGCTGCACGTACCTTCCTTGTGCTTCTCTGAGTGGACAGCACAGGGAGGCCAGTGTCTCAGACGACCAGACTGGAGGACTCGATGGGAACTGGCTGCTTAGAGGAGGTGGCAGTATCACCAGGCTCTAATGACAGGATAGAGTGAGTTCAATAGGTAGAGTTGTGAGTAACAAGAGGAGAAACTAACGAATTCGTTTAGGTAGAACCTCTGTTTCTATCTAATGTGGTGGCCTAGGCCTCAGGGCCAGGATGTCTCTGTGACAGTCTCAGATGATCTGCTGACCCCCTGGGCTTTCTGTCCTCCAGAAGTGGGAGGGGGAGAGTGTCAGAAGCCTGTATCCTATGAAGAATCAGGGGTATGGGGAGTCAACTGAGTCAGGCTCAGTGGTACCCAAGTTTACTTAGTTCAGCATCTGAGTCTCACGCCTCTTATGTTTATTTTATGGGCAGACTGGCTGCTCATAGCTGCTGCCTATATGTCCCACACCCATTCAGAGGTTTAAGACAGGAACTTAGCATGGGCATCCCCTGAATGGCTATTTAGAATGAATGCTCATAGGTGAGGATGGCCAGGAGCTGTATTTCTATAGCGGCTGAGCAGGAGCCTCTCAGCTCTGGGATTGAACACTAACTAATTTGAGACCCCAAATTCAGCCTTTATCCTTATCCTGGAGCAGCTCCAAAAGAAGTGGTTTGTGTGGGGTGTCTTCATGCTGGACCTGGGTAAAAGGATGTTCTCTGTCCTTAAAACCCAACTCCTCTCCCCTCCACAGACCCATCCTACAGTTGTCTTCCTGGGGATGAGACAGTCTAGGGAAGGAGGCTTTCACAGGGCTAGCTATGAGTATTGATACTACCATTGATTTGCTAGCTGGGCTTGGGTAAGTGATAATCACCCATTTAAATCTCAATTTTCCTACCTGCAAGATATGGCTATAATTGGGGGTCTTATATTTTCTTACCTGCAAGATGGGGCTATAATTGAGGAATGGGACTCAGCCATTCCTTCCTGAGTCCACCACGTAGTCAAGCAGCCTGG
>JADRCD010124627.1:6820-22358 GCA_019843815.1 Montemys delectorum
GGGGGGGGCAGAGATGGAGAGACAATAAACTCAATGAGGACCACTGAAACACAGAATGGGGAAATTACTTTTAGTTCTTTAACATAGTAAGATAATTATTAGTTAAAGCAAGCTATGGTATCTTTTAAAATGACTAATAGAGGAAGAATTTCCCCAAACATAAGGATGATTCCAATTTGAGTAGAAAAAAGTGCTTCTCACCAGAATTTGATTATTACACCGTATATATGCATTGGATTGTCATAATGTACCCTATAAAGATGTACAAATATTCCGACTGTATTAAAAAAAAAGAGTCCCTGTCATTGCTGTGGTCCTCCATTAGCTTTAGAAAAGATAATATAGCTAAATAACTATAGCATAAATAAGCTAGAATGCTGGTAACTGAACATTCTCTAGCAGCCATGTTGAATGTACTCATTCCTACAGTCACAGTTTGTGAGAACAAGGATGTAATAGTTAGGACCTGCAGCTGTGAGAGGCACCACACCTGCTAACAATTGTGCTATTGGGATGGGTGTATTTACCTCATAATAAATAGCTGACATCAATTATAGAAGCATAGGTAACCCCATGAATCACGAGGGCTTTGGGAGTCGCTGACACATATGACCCAGAAGTCTGCTCATCCTCTGAAGTTCCATTTCTGCATGAGAGAATTACATCGCCACAGCTTTTTTATATTATGTGGTTGAGCAGTTGATTTAAAGTAAAGTATGTAATTAATATGGGGGAAACCCCAAATAAAGTCAAGATACTTGATGACTTCATAGTTTAGTTCATCATGAAAAGAATATTCCTAAAGTTCTGAAAGAGAAGAGAATGATTGTTGAGAAGACACAGTGTGTGAAAATGACTTTACAATACATAGAATTCTCTCCATTTTTGTCCCTCACACATGTTGTCTCAGATAAGAACATTAGTGATGCTAATAATTAATTAATAATTATGAACATTAGTGAAGCTTATAATGTAACAATTATAAGCTTCAAGGACACGAGGCTTCTGAAGAGCTAACACAACCAGGGTGAGGTTGTGAGTGAAACTAACTGGTATTTCTTGTCTACAGTGCCAGAGAAAGAAGCTTGATCAGATCTCCAAAATTTTATCCTGTGAAACTAGTACTGTGCCCAAGGGTGATAAATGGGAGGGAAATGAGAGAAAGTGTGGGTGATTACAGAACCACTCCACTTCCTGATATCGTTGAGATCGGGAGGAGATATGTCACTTTGTGACTCTTCAGTATCATAGTATTTTACTTCAAAGAGGACTAGTCTAAAAGTCATAAGTTAAAGGTGTGAGCTTCAATGCCCACACAAATACATGAACTTGGAATTATGAGAAGGTGCTGATGCCCAAGTCTTCTTATGTTTTCAGTCAATATCTCTTGGCTTCTACAGTGCTGGAGATGTGATGTCATCATGAGTATATATACTAAACACTGGAAGTAAGTTGAGGAGCTTTAGCATGCGATTTAATATCCAAAACTCTCCATTGAAAGGCATACCAGCCTGTCTTCAATCCTATCAGGAGTCTATGTTAGTCATAAATAATGGTTACCATTTACCTGCAAGATTCTGTGTGAAGCATTTTAAAATCATGCATTTTGTTCTTTTTAATATATTTTAAAATACAATTATATCATCCCATCCCCTTCTTTTTCCTCCCTCCATTGTCTCCCATGTTTCTCCTTTAGGTTCCCCCATTCTCCCCGATCCTCATCTCCTTCTCAAATTGTTGGTCCCTTTTTCTTTGATTGTTGTAATTTGAGTGCAGAGACACTCTACAAGTAAGGAGTCATGATTTTCATTTTGTGGGAGTATAAATGAAGACTGAAAGATGTTAGCTAAAGAGCCCACATCCAACTAACAAGTGGAGGTGCCTGGATTTTAGTCTATATATTTGCCGTGAAGGCCAACTAATTAGACAGAAGGCTGTATAAATGTGTACTATAAAGTACTTGTGTTACACTGAAAAACTCTTTCTTCACTTCTTTATGTATCTATACCCTTGTACAGCATGACTTTGAGATCTCTCTGAGCATCATTAGTTTTAGTTGATTTCTCCTCTTCGGAATGCTTAGATCAACAAAGTGCAGTAAAATGGTGATATGTCAGTTCTGAATTAAGTCCTTAAGAAGTCTATCGTTCCTCTCTCTCTCTCTCTCTCTCTCTCTCTCTCTCTCTCTCTCTCTCTCAGCTCATTGCTGCTCCTAGTCATCAAACCTAAGCTGGACTACAGGAATATAATGGACCACTGGAGCAGAGATGAAATAACCAAACTAAGACCATTTGAGACCAGCTAGCCTCTAGACTTCTTGCACACTGACCACAGCTGCATAGAAGAAGCCAGATAATATAGAACTTCTCAGCTAATTTCAGACCAAATCATAAATCCACAGAATCATGAACTAAATCGACTAGCTGTGTAGCAAAGGCTAACTGATGATATGTGAATAACTTCACTAAGCTGTTGTTTGTTTGTCTTTGAGGCAGGGTCTCATTGTATAACATGCTGTGTTGGGATATATCAATCACTGTTACCTTTCTGAGTATGCCAAGCCATATATCTTAATGCTCAGTATTTTGGTTAGTGCCTGGTCTGTGTCACCCAGTTCGAGAAATGGACTTTAATTCAATCCCTACCTCTTTCTGTGGAAGGTGGAAAGAGGCTCAGAAAAAAATGAATATGATTTTTGAAGGAGAAAATAATTACAATTTTTAAAAATAGACAGAAATAACAGAGTGCTTTTGCCTTGGAGCTTGTTGACGTCAACGCACAAAAGACATTGACCAGATACCAAAGCATCTCTTGAGACAGGAACAAGAGGAAATGACTGAGAGGACACTGCACAAGCTCATGTTTAGCCCTAAGGGAGAATCACTTGACAGTTGTAAACACTGATACACACTTCTGAAGGAGACTATGTAAACTGCATCTCTGGAAGGTTCCATTGGATCGATCCCTGACTCAGAGGTTTGAGTATAGTCCTGACTGTGAGGGAGCATGGAGAACTAGAGATCCAGATGAGCAATGCTCTAATATAAGCCCTGACTACAGCCAGCTGTGGCCTCCCCCTTACCTCCTGTGCTACTTCTATTGCTGATATAAGAACATCAGTTCCCTAGGCAACCAAGCCCATCTCCACTTTATGTATAACATGAGAAGAATGAAACCCTCTGTCCTTGGCTCCCAACACTTCCAGAATACAGGCTCCCCTTAAGCCTATCAGGCCACTTACGAGTGGTTCAGTAAAGACAGTAGACAGGCACATGTTTGTTTGCTGCACTGATTTTCTACCTTAGCTTCACTGCGAGCACGTTTTATGATCCAAAGAGGTAGAGGGTTTATAGGGACTAAGGACAGAATGGGAGAGGGGCTTCCCATCCTTGAGACACCTGGGCTTCTCCCCTGGGAGAAATTAGTAGACGTTTGTGAACTAGGAATGGTGTGGCCTAGTTTTCTGTTGTAACAGGTAACACTGGGGTTTTTCTTTCTCTAAATTGGTCTTGGTACCAGGATGAAGAGACTCACAGTTCTAGATGCAGCTCTTTCTAGATCCCCTGCAGCATGCTCTCCACAACAGACAAAAAAAAAAAAAAAAAAAAAAAAAAGCTCAAGGGAAACAGGGCTCTACTAAGCTCATGGCTCAGGAATTTGCAGCAGGCAGTGAGCCACACAGATATCTCAATAGGAGAGAGAATAACAGCCCTCCCTTTTGGCCTCTCCAGCTGTGAAGCACACCCCAACTGCCCAAGTTCTGCTTTTGCTCTGCACCGTTGTGCATGGCGCTCGATGTCGTGCTCCACTTGCCTCCGCAGTCGGCCTGGCAACCACCTCAAACACTCTCCAGCCATGGGGTTCCAGACACCCCTCCCAGTTCCTGCCCTCTCTAGATTGCACACCTGGCATGTTATGCTCCAGTTATTCCAGGAAAAGAAGCTGATGATGAAGCATTTTTTAAAAATTGGAATAAGATAAAGGTAGAACAAAGGGAATCAAAACAGAAATAAGACCGGACAAGGTGACTTATGCTTGCAACGTTAGTCTTCCACAAGGCTAGCCTCAGCTAAACAGGAAGTTCAAGGACAGTTTGGACTACAGGAGTTCCTTTCTCAAACCATCGAAATGGTACTTGTTGGGATGGCTCAGTAGATAAAGGCAGTTGCTGTCAAGCCTGATGACTCGAGTTTAATCCCCGAGATCCTTGTTATGGTAAGAGAGAACCTACTTCTGGAAGTTGTCCTCTGGTCATTACATGCACACCATCCCACTCTCCCCTCCGCAGAATGCAATTTTATAGATATTTAGTTAATTTTATGTATTTAAACATATGCTGTGTGAGTATGGGAGCCTACAGAGGTCAGAAGAGACATTGAGTTGTCTCGAAAAAAAAAAAAAAACAAGATGAAACAAACAAAGGAACAGTAAACCCGAGTGAATAAAATAAGACCAATAAATGACATTTTTATAGAATTTATAAAAAGTGACATGAAAACTTCCCAACTCAAATCTACAAAGAAAAACAAGGGAGGGCTTATTTAAGGAAATCTTTGATGCTATAGCTTAGCCTTCACATCCACAATGACTAAATCTTAGGGCTAAGATAAGTCCCTGATTGAAAAGATAGGGAGATCTGTCAGGAAGGTAGAAGAAGGGAATATGCAAATAGGAATCTACTTCACTTCTTAATGCACGCAAAAATTACACAACTCAGAAAAACTGCAAATACGATGATTTCTGGTCCTTCACAAGACCTTCAAGCCTCTACCTGCCTTGCAGAAACAAAACTCTGTTCTATTCCTCAACCAAGTTTCCTATGAAGTATTTAGTGGACTGCTTTACTGGAATGTACGTGTCCAAGCACTCCCTTCTGCAATCATAGTACTTACATAAGCCTCACTATTCTCTCACTGTAGCTACACAGACCATAATCCAGCAAGCAAACAATGTATGATAGGAATTAAAGTGAAAGCCTCAGTCACTCAACATGATGGCAAATGTATTAACATTGGCCACCTTTTGCCAGTTTTGAGCCAGTAGATTCTAGGTCCTCTACTCATTAGTTTAAATTTCTTTAGCTGTTAAGAGAACAAGGGTCACCTGGAATTTTCCCACCCGGAAGCCCCAAAGGCTTATCCTGAACATAAAAACCTATTCCTCCTCTTACAGGGCCCTGTCCCAGGGACCTTTGAAACCTTGCTCATAGGAGGTACAAGTGATGAAGAAACAAGACAGGTGACTCATCCCCAGGTATCTGGCAAGCAAGACAATGTAAAAGAGCCAAAGAGTCATTTGCCTTTGACCTGATGCAATGTTTGACTACTTGATCACAAAACAATTTGTCCAGTTACTGGATAAAAGTTTCACATTGGATTGGTGAGTGGGAAGACAATTTATTCAATAAATATAAAAATGGAATGATGCTTATCCAAGGCTGGGATAGTGAGAGCAGTAGAAAGGGAAAGAAGAAATATTGGTTAAAAACTAAATGAAGACCAGTGTAGCTGGACATGATAATCCAGGCCTGTCGTCCAAGCTGTTCTAGAAGCTGGAACAGGTGGATCCCAAATCCAAGGACTTCTTGGCCTACAGATGATTTCAAGGCCTAGCTGAATGCCTTGATGAGACCCTGCCTCAAATATAAAGTAAAAAAAAAAAAAGAGCTGAGGCCATAGCTCATTAGTGGAGGGGTTGATCAACATGAACAAGCTGGGGGTTGAGGGAGAAAGAATCCTGAGCTATATCTATAGGATGTTGCTGTTGTAACACTAACTTCACAGAGATTCAGGAGGGGTAAAATCTAAGAAGGCCATGACCTTAGCAAACAAAACTCCAGTGACCTTTGAGGGAGCAGCCTTTGCAGAGTGCAGAGCAGAAGTCAGCAAGCAGAGCTTCACAGAAAGTGGAAGGCAATGAAGGCAAATATGAACTGGACAGACTCGTTTCATGAACAGGTCTTGCTGTTTTGCCTTGACGGCTCTTAAACCCCTGAGATCAAGCCATCCTCCCACCTCAGCCCCTGGTGTAGCTGAGGCCATGGGCAGCCAGCACTGTAGCTGGCTGATAGATCTACTTTTTAATTTACCAAGGTCAGTGTCTGTTGAAGGGTTTCATGCCTGTCTTTGTTCGTATTTCTTGAATCTGGCATTATTTCAGGAATGGAGTGAAAAGCAGGAGGCATATTCTTGAGGACAGAAAGAGAATAAAAAGGTAAAGTAGAAAAGAAGCAAAAAAAAAAAAGTTTTGTATGTGCTCATTTAAGGGAAAGAACAGAATATAAAATATAATACAGAATGTTACGGAGTTTCATGGCTTTTTAAATAGAGTTCAGTAGTGTGGGTGCTTAATTTCTTCTTCTTCTTCTTCTTCTCCTTCTCCTTCTCCTCCTCCTCCTCCTCCTCCTCCTCCTCCTCCTCCTCCTCTTCCTCCTCCTCCTCCTCCTCCTCCTTTGCTTCCAAACTTGTTTAAATCCATTGCAGACTGCTCCAGCAACTCACTGGCTCCAGATATTCCCTCTGAATCTGCATCCCAAGTTTTGGCACCAGATGAATGAGAGAAAGAAAAAGGAAGGATATGACTGGTCCTAGGTAAGGTGGAGGTGGTTGATTGTAGATATGAGAGAGCGTACTCAGAAGCAGAGATGTCTTGGAAAGTCCAGAATAAACATGACTCTGAGTTGAGCCATATAAGGAGATAAGGAAAGGGAGAGGAGCTGCTGGCTAAAAGGGATGGCCTGGGCATAGCCAAAATGGCTGAGTTTCATAGGGACCAAAGGAGCGGTTGAGGAGGGATGTTCAGCCCAATACTTGGGATGCAGAGTTCAGGGTAGTGGGCAAGGGTATGCCAGCTAGGAGGGCACTGTAACAGGTAGATACTGAGGGATGTTTGAAGAATCTGGCAACCAGATCTTCTTTGATATGTTAACGGCACCTCAGCCATTTGCTCTGGGTTTGAGTTCTAACACTCATTCCTTGATACCCAGGAAAGATAGTAAATGTTCCCAGTTCACAATATGAAATATGTAATTGTATATAAAATATGGTAATTGTATATAAAATATGGTAATTGTTCTAAATACCCAAACTCACTATTCACCACCTCGTGTGTGTGTGTGTGTGTGTGTGTGTGTGTGTGTGTGTTGCTGTGGATGGAACTTAGAACCTTAAGCCTCCCACATGTTAGGCAAGCACTGTACCACTGAGATATGCCCTAGCCCCACTCCCTGACTCTTTCCTTCTATGATCATTTATCTTGGTTGTTTTTTATGGGAAACATGAATGTCAAAAGTCTATGTTCAAAGACCAAGGCAGCAGTATTTACATTTCTTCTGTGAAATAGGTCCAGATGTCACCATCTAAGTGCTTCTGTTTCCCCAGTTCCACTGAGGAGTTTGTGCTAAGGTCAGAGAATAGAAAAGCAGTTCCATTTCCACCTGCTTTACATTTGCTTTCCAGTACATATCACATCACAGTGGTTTTCCGTATGGCACATTACGTGATGATTACATTAAAAAGGAGAAGCGGAGTTGATGATTGACTCCTCTCTTACCCAGAGTGTTTGTCAAAGGCAGGGGGCAGAAGTCCCATTCTGCTGTTCTGGTGATTGTCAAGGTTACAGCACATCTCTGTTAGCATAAAAATTTTCTCAAGCAAGGTGTTTAATGGAGCAGACCTTTTCCAGGGGGAGGAAACCCTCCCTGTCAGAATAAACAGTAGAGAAAATGAGCTAGGGACCAAGATGAGGTCATCTCTGCCTTCCAAACAAAATCCTTATCTGGTATTAATATTACTTAATCTTTATCTATAACTAAGACATTTTCCTAACAGCTATATATTATATATTTATATATAATATACAGCTGTAATTTTATAATTGTGTAATATATATAATATACATGATGTTCTTTAATCTTTGGGAGGGCCATAAACCATCGTAACATGCTATTATCTCAAATTTCACCACCACCCTCCATTAAAAACAGTATGTACCTTGTTGCAAAGGTATATCTTGGATTCTGCTTGCTAACACAGTCTGAGTAAACTCAGATGATGTTTTGCTGTTAAAGACTTCTCTATATAAAGCCACACCAGAGTGCTTCTAGAGTGTAGAACTCAAGAGAATGGAAGAAATCAAATCGATCTTCAGGGGTCTAGAGAAATGGCTCAGCAGTGAAGAGTACTAGCTGTTTTTCCAGAGGAACTTGTTTCATTCCCATTGACCACAATTATCTGTAACTCTGGCTCCAGGAGACCTGAGGTATTTTTCTGGCCTCCTCGGGTACTGCATGCAAGTGGTGCACAGAGTCATATTCAGGCAGGGTATAAGTAAACACACAAAATATAAGTAAAGATTTAAAAATTAAATAAAATAGAAACATAGTTGTACTGTAGTAAGTCATAGGTTCTTAACCAAAAGATCAAATCCCCTTCCCCTGGTAGAAGTTGTGAGAAAAGGGCTGGGGAGCTAGTTCAGTGGTGTGGTGCTTTCCTAGTATATGTAAGGCCTGGTTTCAATCCTTTCTACCACATACAAAAAAAAGGGGGGGGGGAGTTGAGAACAGAATAATTATTACTAGAGTAGCAGGGGATGGGGGAAGGAAGACGGTTAATCAGTGGGATTAACCTAAGTAATAGTTGGACAGGAACATGCAGTTCTGGTATGCCATTGCACAGTAGGGTGACTGCAGATAGTGCTGTGTTTTATATTATCTAAAACCATAGAAGAAAATATTTCGAATGTTTTCACCAAAAAGAAATGATGTTTTTTGAGAAGATGGGTATGTTAAATCTGCATTAAACATCGCATAGCTGTATACAGATAACAAAGCATCATGCTGGGTGTTCCAGGATGCCTCTAATCCCAGCACTCTGAAAGCAGACATAGATGGGTCTCTGTGAGTTCACGAGGTCAACGTGGTCTACACAGTGAGTTCTAGGCCAGCTAGAGTTACATAGTGAGATCCTGCCTTTAAAAATCATGCTGTATGTATTGTTATGAATATGTTGTAGATATGCATCACTGTATCTATATTTTACATACATTAATATATACAATTCAGGCTAGTAGATAGTTTCATGGGTAAGGCTGCTTACTGCAAACCCAGACAACCCGCGTTCAATCCCTGGAGCCCCTGTGGTAGAAGGAGAGATTGATACCCCCCAAACTGTCCTCTGACCTCTACATACCATATACATGCTATGACACATGTGGGCATTCACATACACACACACATATACGCACACATTATGCACACTAAAATGTTAAAATTTAAAAATACAATTTTATGTTTTATGCACAAGTTTAAAAGTTAGTTTAAATTTTAAAAACTTGTGTCCGAAAACAAGCAAGAATGTACACAAATAAAGCCAGGCAGTGGTAGCACATTCCTTTAAGCCCAACATTTGGAAAGAAGAGGAAAGCAGATCTCTGTGAGTTCTAGACCAGTCTAGTCTACAAAGTGAGTTCCAGGACAACCAGGGCTATTACACAGAGAACTCTTGTCTTGAAAACAAAACAAAACAAAACAAAACAAAACAAAACAAAACAAAATGGATATACATACATTAGAGGAACATACATTTCCAGGGCTGTAGATGATATAAAATATAACTAATAAAGTTAGACTCACTATGTTCCACTGTGTGAAATGTCTCAAAGCATAGTCAGCCATACAATCAAAATGAGATGATCACTACTTTTATTAAATCAGCATAGATAAGACTTGTACAAATTGCAGTCAACAACAAATACATCTGCTTGTCCTACTAAAGACTAATACGCAGAAAATATACAAGCAACTGTTGGCATGATAACAATAAAATTCCATTGCTATTTTCATCCAGCTCTTGTTTACTTTCCTCAATTCATCATATACAGAGTAATATAAACAGTATTCAAAAAGATCCATTTTTTAATGATTTCTCTGCCATGCTACAACCATTCTCCAGTAGAACAAAGTTTTTCTTAGGTCTTCAAAATATGAAATATAGTTATAGCCCTGACTTTATTTCTAGAAATGCTCAAATCAGTAACTAAAAATACACACAACTACACCTACATATTCAGTTATCAAAAAGAAAATTCTTGAATATTTTGAGAAGCCCACATCTTATGATTTCAGTGGTCTTTGTGGATATGATTTGTTGTCTACTACATTCAAGCATTTTAAAATTTTCTTATAAGACTGTCACTCTCAGAGAGGGGTGAGGCGCTCATCCTCTGTCAAGAAGCCATCATTAATGTGCCCTCCCTTCATGTCCAAGGGATCACAAGGGATGCCGTTTTCAATTGTGATGATGTTTTCACACTTGTCTTCTGCATCCTCCACTCCAGGTGGTCCTTTGTTGTTCCTGAAAGCACATAAAAAGAGAGTGGAATCTAGGATGAGGAAGCTTTGGATGAATATGGTCTTGTATGCAAATATGGCAGATAGAAAGGGGCATAAGAAGTTATGAATGCTGAAATAATTGCTGTGTACTTTCATATGTGTTAACTGTAACAGTTAATGGGGCAAAAAGACTACCAAGATAAAGATTCCTCATTCACAAGGCCGAGGTCCTTTCCTCCTACTGATGATCAAATTTGCAGTCCTCTACTATACACATGCTGCCAGAACATTCAAGTGGGAGAGGGTGGGGTGGCAGGCATGGGGAGGGGGGAAGCAAAAGAAGTTTGTTCTTGTTGTTTTTGTTTGTTTGTTTGTTTGTGTTTTGGAGGGGAACCTGGGAAAGGGAAAATTTACATGTAAATAAAGAAATTATCTAAAAAAATAAAAAAAAAGATTCCTCATTCATTAATTAATTTGTATGACATATACATACTAATTAGAACAAGTAGCCTTATTTAAAACACTAGGATAAGAGTATAAGAATAGGCATGTTAATATATTATACACATGTGAATTCATTTGCATATAAATTCATACAAACAAGTTGCATAAAGGAGCATGAGGAAATACATATAGTGCACTGTCAACTTTTTTTAAATTAGCTCAGGCATGCAGTGGTGGTGCACACCTTTAATCCCAGCACTTGGGAGGCAGAGACAGGTAAATCTCTTGGACTTCAAAGCCTGTCTGGTCTCCAGAGGTAGTTTCAGAACAGCCTTTATATAAAGAGACTTTGTCTCAAAAAAACAAAACAGAACAAAACAAAAAATAAAAAATAAAAATCAACTGTAAGCAAATTCTGTAACATATAGGATTTCAAAAGTTAATAAATTCCTCTCATGGATTTTAACAAAGTAATGTCTCATAAATGTTGAGTGAAACTCAAATTAATGAAATATCAGAAAGTCAATTCATCTGGCTTTGAAGAAAAGAATTGCTACAAACTGACTGGCTTTACTCATTACCAAATAATTGTATCATTGGTAAGTCTGGGTTTGGAGTTCAAAAAAAAAAACACTTTGCTAATTATATTATAGCACTCAGTTACAACTCCAAGTCATTTCAATTCTACACAACAGAGTTAAGTGTTGGATTTTTCTGATGTTCTGACCTCCTGTATACCTTGCTATTCCCAATTCATATCCTTAATGTTTCTTCAGAGTACTGAAAGCTATGCTGCTAGGGTCTTAAGATATCATGAGGGACTCCCCACAATGGTGGGAGTAATTCAGGTATCTGACAGACAAGGAGAAGGCAAAGATTCCTTGGTGATGATCAAGAGGGGAGTTTCTGAAAAGTCCTACATGAGAGTCAAATTTCATGTGTTTTAAGGACTATTAGGTACACAAATGGGGAAAGAAAAGAAAGCTCTTTTTTTTTTTTTTTTTTTTTTTTTTTTGGAGTTTTTGAGACAGGGTTTCTCTGTGTAGCCCTGGCTGTCCTGGAACTCACTGTGTAGACCAGGCTGGCCTCGAACTCAGAAATCTGCCTGCCTCTGCCTCCCAAGTGCTGGGATTAAAGGCGTGTGCCACCACTGCCTGGCAAGAAAAGCTCTTCTTTACAGGAGAATTCCAGCTAATAAAGAGTAATGAAAAGTCCCTACTGCTATAACAGTTGATTCTGTTGAGGCTCATCAACGAAGACAAAACAATTGAGTAAGTGATGCTGGAAATAAGATATACACATGGCCTCAAAATACCCTCATAATCAATGTACGAGATACAAAAAACTACCCATAGGTGGGAGAAAAGTCAAGTGCTTTGAGATTAACACCGAGAAAATCCCAAATATTGTTTATTTTTCTACATTCTTTCCCCTCCTAAATTTTTCATCTGAAACTCATAATCAAAAATGCAACTTTAGAGATTTTTTATAAAAATAACTGTCCTGACCAGGCAGTGGAAACACTCATACTTTTAATCCCAGTACTCAGGAGGCAGAGCTCTGAGTTTGAGGCCAGAGTGAGTTTCAGGACACCCAAGGATACATATAGAAACCCTGCCTCGGAAAGACAAAAACAAACAAGCAAACACCTGTTCTGGACTCACTCAAAGATAGGCATTCAAGTCAGGGGGATAGATAAGTCAATGAATGTAGAACAATGGTTGGGTAGATAACAAATTTTTGGATGGTTGGATGATTGGATGGAAGGATGGATGGATGGATGACTGAACAAACAAGTAGATAAGTAGATGTGCAAATGAATATTGTAGGCCTAAGGTACTCAAACATTAGTCCAGTGTAGATGCTGAATGGAATCCATCATAAGCAGAAGAAAGGGAGAGAGGGAAGCAAGAAGGGAAGGGAAAGGAGGGAAGGAGGGTGTCTTAGTCAGGGTTTCTATTCCTGCACAAACATCATGACCAAGAAGCAAGTTGGGGAGGAAAGGGTTTATTCAGCTTACATCCACATGGCTGTTTATCACCAGAGGAAGTCAGGACTGGAACTCAAGCAGGTCAGGAAGCAGGAGCTGATGCAGAGGCCATGGAGAGATGTTCCTTGCTGGCTTGCTTGCTTCTTCCTGGCTTGCTCAGCTTGCTCTCTTATAGAACCCAAGACTTCCAGCCCAGAGATGGCACCACCCCTTTGATCACTAATTGAGAAAATGCCCCACAGCTGGATCTCATGGAGGCATTTCCCCAACTGAAGCTCACTTCTCTGTGATAACTCCAGCCTGTGTCAAGTTGACACACAAAACTAGCCAGTACAGAGGGGGACATATATACTTAGGAAAGTTCATGAATCCCTTGCATTTTCTTTAAATGAATGAAGAAAATACTCATTCCAACCTTAGGAATTTAGGAGTTAATATCATTTTACCAGGTTTTGCTGATGACTTACTAAATAACTTTAAATAGTTGACATTTATAGTGAAAACTAAAATAGCATTCCAATTCTGTCAATCCCAATGTTACCATTTGACAAGACTTTGCCATTGTATATGCCATTGTATAAAATGGCACAAGTAACTCTCTGGATAATCATTAAATAGGAGTCACTGGATTTTCAACATCAACTCATAAAACTTTTGGCCTAATGCAAGGTTGGAAGTTTGGAGTTGTCTTTGCAGGTAGGATATTGTGTTACCTCTTCCTTGGGATGAGGACACATCACTGGCCATTCCAAATCTCAGCAGTCAGCACAGACTTTAGTATGATGAGAGAATCCTCCCACCAGGTTAACTCCCCCATTGAAAGACCTAAAATATTCTATTTAACACAAGGGTGCCACCATTTTTTATGACCTCCAAAAAGTCAAAGTAACTAAAATCTATAATAGTGAATCACATCACTTCCTCTCACAGTAGGCAGCATTTACTAACAAATATGACATGACTTGGAAGATAATCCTTCAACTTAGAAAAAAAAGATTCAACAAAAAAGAAAAATTCCAGATTCACCTATCCTCCCTCTCTCCACTTATAACATTCTATAAAAGACAGAAGTGATTTTTCATAAAAATGAAATCCTACTGAGAAATGTATATTTATAACTGATCCTCAAAAACTGTGTGGTTTGGGACAGCAAGGTGGCCTAGTATGTAAAAGAACTTGCTATGCACACCTGGGTGTGGTTCCTGGAACCCACAATAGAAGATTGACTCCTGAAGGTTGCTCTCTGACCTCCACACATACACTGTGGCCTGCACACAAACACACACACACACATCATCATCATCATCATCATCATCATCATCATCATCATAATAATAATAATAATAATAATAAATATAATTTTCTTAGTATAAAACTGATGCTATGGTGTGCTTACAGACAAGAGCCTAGCATGGCTGTCCTCTGAGAGACCTAACAAGCAGCTCAATGAATCAGACACAGATACTTACACCCAACCATTGAACTGAAGCCAGGGACCCCTGTGGTTGAATTAGTGAAAAGCTGGAAAAAGCTGAGGATGAGGGCAACTCCATAGGAAGATCAGCAGTCTCAATTAACCTGGACCCCCAAGATCTCTCAGACACTGAGCCACCAACTAGGCAGCATACACTAGCTGGTCCGAGGCCCCCGACACATATACAGCAGAGGACTGTCGGGTCTGGCCTCAGGCAGAGAACATGCACCTAACCCTCAAGAGACTTGAGACCCCAGGGAGTGGGGAGGCCAAGTGGGGCAGGGTGGGGTGCGGTGAGGACTTCCTCTTGAAGACTTGGGAGGAGGAATGGGATGGAGATAATTTAAAACAGAAAAAAATAATACCCGCTAAAATTGTTCTTTAGCTTGGAGTGAATAACAACTAGGTTTTAAACAAAGTTTGCTCTGAATTTTGTCAGTCCATATAACAAAAACCGTTTAGTAGTGGTGGTTCTCATCACTAAATCTCAGAACTCAGAAGGCAGAGACAGATGGCAGCTGTGATTTTCAAGGCCAGCATGGACTACAGAGTGAGTTTGAGATCAGTCTGGGCCACATAATAAGACTTTGTCTCAAAACAAAACAATCTTGGTAGATCTTTGTAATGTGGGATACACACACATACACACACACACACGCACACACACACACACACACACACTGGCATATATTTATATACATATATACATACTATCTGTGCTAATGCACATATACATATCTGTATATAAACATACTGAAATATGCAATTCAAAGATAGTCTGAGAAACATAGCCAGTGTCTACTGGCCAGCCAGTTTCTTCTGTAAAACATAGTTTTGTGGGGCTAGAAAAATTATGAGAGCTGAATATGTGCAGATCAATGCAAAGTATCTGACCTCCTCTATTGCAACTACAAAGGAAAAACAGGTGTCACAGTGAACAGGGAATAAGTCAAAGAAAAATACAAACAGGAGATGAGTTTCTCTTCTTTCAAAGAAGGTTCAGTTTCCGGCCAGAAAGAGTCAGAGGGAAATCCTCATGGAAGCTTATGAAATTGAGTCGTGTTGGAGACAACTCAGGGACATCTTGTTTAGTGTGACCTTGGGTCCAGTTGTTCAGAGTCTTGGTACTCCTGGGCTTCACAAACTGCGGCGTCAGGAACTTACTAGTTAGTAGACATGATAAGCAGCTCAAAGGTTATCTGACAACTTTATAGCACTTTGTCACATTGCATAGCTTGTGCTATAATAAACTGATCCAGTACCCATGGGTTGCTCTTACTGAGGATAATAAAACTTAACT
>JADRCD010124637.1:488-15227 GCA_019843815.1 Montemys delectorum
ATATGTATATACATATCTATTCATACATGCATTTACACCTAAATGAAGGTGTGGGCACCAGGAATGTCCCCAGGGAAGACGTACAACAGCAAAGGTATGAGGAACCTGCGTCCTAAAATGGCCCCACAGGTCAGAACTCGCTTGTAGTGCAGCATTAATGTTTTAACCTATTTTTAGCTTACATTGTGTCAGTCAGAGGACAGCTTGAGGAAACCAGTTCTCTCCTTCCACTAGTGGGTCCCAGGACTGAACTCAAGTCAGCAAGATTAACAGCAGGTGTTGAGCTATCTCACCTTGAAGGATTTTCTTCTCATGTCTATCCCATCAATCAAACTGTTAAGTATCTCTCATTATTCTCTCATTTCCAGAATGCAGAACCAGAGGGACAAGGGGTCAAATAAACCTTGCTTGGAGCTACTCAACTGGGCTCAGAATCTTCTCCCTCTTGCTTCTTCTCCAACCACACTTCGAACTTGCATAGCTTGTCATAACATGCTGTTATGGGAGTTCTGACCGTGATGAGTTTATAAAACCTACTGTACCCGGACCTCCGCACAGCTGACCTTGGCGTCACTGCTTTCTGTAGAAGGAGCAGAGATGTAGATTCTCCTCCTACGAGCTTTTATTAATTGTAGCAGTTCTCAAAGTACTAGCATTGCCTGGGATGCTTATTAAAATATTACTCAGGATACTGACTCCAGGCCACAGATTCTCTGGGACACTCCACCAGGAACCACAGAATCATAGCAGAAAGATCAAGGTGGCAGTAACCAAACAGCTGGGCACATCACATCTACAGTCAGGAGTACAACAGGATGGCTGTAAGCATACCTAGTCCGGCCCTCTTTCTCTAAACTTAAGTGGTTTAGGGCCCAAGCTCAGAAAATGGCGCTGAAACTAAACCATACCTTCAGCTCTTTTTTTAAAACTATTTTTTAAAGATTTATTTTATGTATGTGAATACACTGTGGTTCTCCTCAGACACACCAGAAAAGGGCATTGAAACCCATTAAGATGGTTATAAGCCACCAGGTGGTTGCTGAGATTTGAACTCAGGACCTCTGGAAGAGCAGCCAGTGCTCTTTGCTGCTGAGTCATCTCTCCACCCACCTTCATGTCTTTTTTTTTAAAAGATTTATTTTACTTATTTTATGTGTATGAGTACATTATCGCTGTACAGACGGCTGTGAGCTATCATGTGTGTGGCTGCTGCGAATTGAACTCAGGACCTCTGCCGGTCCTTCTCACTCCGGCCCGCTCACTCTGGCCCCGCTCACTCCAGCGTAATTCACTGTAGCTGTCTTCCAATGCACCAGAAGAGGGTGTCAGATCTCATTACGGGTGGTTGTGATCCACCACGTGGTTGCTGGGATCCGAACTCAGGACCTTCGGAAGAGCAGTCAATGCTCTTACCCGCTGAGCCATCTCGCCAGCCCCACCTCCATGTCTTTAATCAGCATGATTGACAGAATTCTCATGGTCTTGGTTAGACCACCAATTCTCCATTAGACACGCATATCATGCTCTTATAGCCCGTTTGTTTCTGGTAGCTCTGGCTCCTCCCTCATCCTCTGCCTCCAATGTCCATTCAAGGTTCGCCCAGTACTCCCTACAGACTCCTCTAAATTTATCTTGGTACACAGTATTTATTTATCACATAGCATTGAAGTGTTTGTTTCTCCCAACCAACCTGAAACCATTTTGTACCATGCTCTATCCCCAGCACCCAAAACTGTACCTGATCAATACTAAAGGGTCACCATCACCAGAATGAGTTCGGCAGTCACGCACAGTACCCTGCAATCCTTCCTATGAGCCCAACTATGTACAGTCAGAATCAGGCTGTTCACATACAGTACATGGGGTTATTGCACTATCACCAAGCTTGCATATTTAACTTGAGAAACATGGTTACCCAACGGCTTCGATGAGATGTATCTAGCTTCTCTAATACTTGTTTTGAAAGGGGTCTCCACTGTGTAAACCAGGCTGGCCTCGAACTCACAGAGATCTACCTTCCCTTCTAGGTGCAGGGGTCAAAGGCATACGCCACCATACTCAGCTGCGTCTGTGCTGTGTTTAAAGGTTAAAGCATTGAACCACATCTTCAGTTGACTGTACAGTTATTCACCTATTGAAGCTTTCTCCTTTGTTTTCAATACTGTCCCCTGGAAAATTTTTCACACAACAACAGAATGCTATTCTGATTGGCTTATTCTGTCAGATGAGGAGGGCTCATTATCAACAGTGTTATCTGCAATATTTACATTCTTACATAAAGAGCGGTAAACCACCATTTTACCTCATGGGGCACCTTTAGAGCCACCTGGGAGAGCAAAGGCTTCTCTCTCCTCCAAAACTGTAGGTTTTCTAGTTTTGATCCACTGTTTTTTTTCCTCCCGTACAGCTCCATATAAATTCCTACATAGCCCTGGAACTCACTACATAGACCAGGCTGGCCCTGAACTCCCAGAGGTCGCCCTATCTCTGCCTCTCTGCCTCGAGAATGATGGGGGTTAAAGGCATATAGCACCACAGCAAGCCAAGGGAATGTTTACTCCAATAGTTAACTCTAATAGTTCATTTAGCACTAACTATACACCCAGGACTGCATGTCTATCTTCCAAAGAATACATTTTAAATGGGAAAGAAACATGATCATGTATTTTTATTTTTAAAAGATAAAACTGGTTACAATATCAAATACACTTCTTAGATGGCATTAGAACAGGCACAAGATGGACACCAGTTCAGATTACCACAGAAGCACAGATGACGGAGTTGTGTCTTGCACAACAATGATAACATGAGGACTGGAAAAGGGCGTTCAGAGGCTGAAACTACAAGCCTTGGTGGCATGGGAGTGAGAAAGAAATGCCCGAGGGTGACCCTTCGGGGTGAGTGTCCTGATGGTGAGCAACGTATACAATCCACCTGAAGGCTTTCACACATTTACAGCCCTACTTCCTGTGTATATTCTCGGATGCCCACTCAGCAGACTGGGCACCCTGGCTAAAGAATCCTGTGGGTAGTCACAGGCAATACATTCGCAGGGCTTCTCTCCAGGATGGATTCACTGATGAAGACAAAGGGTTGATATTCTGTTAAATATTTTCTCATAGCCATTACATTTTATCTGTTTTTCTCCAATATCATGTATAAACATATTTTCTTATCTATTTCAAAATTATATTTTCTCTCTTCCCTGGGAAATGTCTGACTTAGACAAGATAATATAATGTAGCTGTCTCTTTTTATAACAGCATCTATATAAGTGAGCATCTCACGCCTAGGATGTGTTTTCTGACCAACTGACTACATTTCAGAAAGTCTTCATGGCTCCAGTCCTCTCCTAATGTGCAGCAGTACAAGGCACACTTTGTAAGTCTTTCCACGATTCTTGCCTTAGAAAATTCGTTTTTATGAATGTCCTGATTTGAATGTAATGCTTTAGTCACCCACACGTACTCCAGGTCTGAAAGACAGTGGCCAACACATGTTAGACATCTAGACATGTGAGATAGTGGTTGACTACATGTTAGAAAGAAACCCTGCCAATCAAATGGTTATTGGAGCCCAGGAGAGGCTTTGCTGTCCTTTAAACAAAATCAGACGCCACAACCATCCATGCATACCAGAATGAACCAGCAGTGGCCGGGAGCCAATGTTATATACAGCCTTTTCTTTCCACCAATCTTTGCATTTGGAATTTATCTACAACTTACATTTTTGGTGGTTTTGGTAAACTCTGTTATCAAATAGCCTGCTGTCTTCATCAACAATGATTTTGGTAAGCTCCCCTTTTCATTTGGTATTAGAATATTTTTTAAAGCTTTATGTATATGACTACTTTTCCTGCATGTAGGTGTATGTACCACATATGTACCTGGTACCTTCAGAGGCCAGAAGAGTACATCAGAACTGAAGTGACAAATGGCTGTGAGCCACCAAGTCAGTGCTGAGAACCAAACTCAGGTCCTTTGCAAGAGCATCAAGTGCTCCTAACCACTGAGCTACCTCTCTGAGCAGAGCTTACTTTCTTATTATATTATACACCCCGAGTTTCACTGTAAGTAACATGGAGGGTGTTTCTCCTTTAAGGTTCTATGGATCTCTGAGACCATTTAGATTGCAGCTTATTCTCTTTTAGGGGACGGTGGCAGCTCAGAAACAACTCCCTGCACTGCTTTCTGACCTAGCTCTCGTATCTGCTGTGCTCATGTGTACCTCTGCATTCGCCTAGAACACTACTCATTTCACCTAGATTTTCAGATTACTGACAGAAAGTTGTGGAAAACAGATTATATGATTTTGTTTTATTTACTTAAACTGGGGGAGGGGTGGACATTGAAGGTCAAATCCAAGGCCTTGCATAGGTAAACCCACACCCTAGCTCTTCATGATTCTTTTAAGTCCTTTGTGTTTGTAGTTTTATATATTTTCACTCACTCGTCCTCAGTTTGTTGTTTTATTGCTTTTCTTATAGACAAGCATATTTAATTTCATTAGATACACAGTTTCCCTGTCCAGTTATTCCTACTCTGATCTCTAGAAACAATGAGTATTTATAAGTTATTTTGGCATTCCTTAATTCATTTTGTTCTTTTATCTCCAATTATATGCTCAATTGTCCTGCTTTTCAGCTGCTGTGGTCAAACACTCTAAATGTAGGGAAGAAAGGGATTTACTTCAGCTTACACTTCCAGGTCACAGTCGATATGTCACTGAGGGCAATGAGGGCAAGACCCAGGCAGGAACTGAAGGGAAACTGTGGAAGAACAGTGCCCCTGACTCGCTCTCTGGCTCGCGCCCACCTTGCTTCTTTATAAGGCTCAAGCCCGCCTCATCAGAACTATGAAAATACCAGTACAAGACAAGTTAAGAAACAGACTGTGGTATGTACAGGAAATAAATAAAGGTAAATGTGGTAGGTGGTATCAGTGGAGAAGAAACTCAAAAAGTGCTACCCTAGCCACTATCAATTTGGGAGAGTCTCAGAGGATTTGGCAACAAATACCAAAGAGAAGAGGATCTTGAGTGTAACTTCTCCAGCTCTAATCATCATGTACTGGCCTGGGCACAGACCCCTGGACAACTCTCCTTTTACCCACAGCTCCTTCTCTTGCTCCAAGAAGAAGATCACATCTGGCATTGGAAATGCAAAGACCTGCTGGGCGGTGGTGGCACACGCCTTTGATCCCAGCACTTGGGAGGCAGAGGCAGGCAGATTTCTGAGTTTCAGGCAGGTTTCAGGAACAACAGAGTGAGTTCCAGGACAACCAGCCAGAGCTACACAGAGAAACCCTGTCTTGAAAAAACAAAACAAAAAAGAAAGAAAGAAAGAAAGAAAGAAAGAAAGAAAGAAAGAAAGAAAGAAATGCAAAGACCTCGGAGTGGAGTAATGGCTCAGTGGTTAAGAGCACTGACTGCTCTTCCAGAGGACCCAGGTTCTAGTCCCAGTACCTACATGGAGGCTCACAACCATTCATAACTCCAGTTCTAGGTTATCCAATGCCCCTGTCTGACCTCTATGCACTCATAGATGAAAAAAATTAAATAAATAAAATAAATAAATATTTGAAAAAAAAAAGGAAATACCTGTAAAAGACCTGTATATAAAATATGAAAGTTGACTGTGAAGTTTGTAAGCAAGAGCTACACTTGGTCTAAACAGTCTTAAAGAGGGACCATGCCAGAAAACAATCAAGGCATGAGAAGATACGGAGTCACGACGAGCACCAGTGCCACCCTTACCCACTGCCACCAGGTTCCTGTGCTTGCCCAGCATCACCTTCCTGTACAGACTCCTCTGCACAAGATTCAGCCATTCCCACTCATCTTGGGAGAAGTTTATGGCCAAATCTATAAAAGTTATTAAGCCCTAAAATGACACAAACAAACTCTTGGCTGAGGTTCCTGGGTTCACTGGCTCTAGGGCAAAGAGTTACACTGTTCTCATCACAGAATAAAAGAACGTGCAAGCAACTGCACCAAGGGTCTGAAGGACCTAGGTGAGACCCTCACCAGCTGCCCCTGCTTAGGCTGCATGCATTTTTTCAATGGGAAAACACTTCATTCCAGATACAACTCAGGAATTATGTAAGTCCTCTGACCACTTTCCGCTTCCAGCAGCGAGTCTAACTGAGCTGTTCCATCCTCCACAAAGCTCCTTCACCAAAGAGGCAAGGACTTAAATAAAATGGACTTCCTGGTGATCTGAATGAAGAATGTTCCTCATACGCTCAGGTATTTGAACACTTGATTCTGTAGCTGACAGAGCTGTTTGGGGAAATTATGGACACCTTAGGAAATGGAACCTTCTGAAGGAAGTTCATAACTGAGGGAGTGGACTTTGAAAGTCTTTCAAAGGGAAATAAGCACTGCCAAATCCCTAAGCACAAGTCTTTATTTCAATAGGGAAGGAGAGAATAGGGAATACTGACTTGCTCGATGAGGACATGGCTTTAATCAACTTGGTTTCATCACTTACGCTCACCCCTGGCTCTTCATTTGTAGGAGGACTTCAACTAAGACCATACAACTGATGAAAGAGAAGTTGTGGAGACCAAGTTGCAAGAATACAACTCAGAAACACACCAGCACAACACAAACACACACACACACACACACACACACACACACACACCCCAAGAGACTGAACCCAACAACCACGTATTCAATGGAAACCAAAAAACATAGGTGAGAATCTCCTTCCACTAGATTTGCAGGTTGAACACAACCAATCAATCCCTCAATGTTTCCTCCAGCCAGACCCATTCATTAAGGTATGCTGCATATTTAATATTCTTTTTCTAATTTTTTTAAAAAAAATTATCTTAATTTATATGTATAGATGTTTTGACTACATGTATGTCTGTGCACCACATGCCAGCCTGCCCCAGGGAGGCCAGATAAGAGCATTGGATTCCCTGGGACTAGAGTTACAGACAGTTGTGAGTCATCGTGTGGGCAGTGATATCAGGAGCCAGGTCCTCGGGAAGAGCAGCCAGCGCTCTTAACCACTGAGCCCTCTCTCCGGTCCTTTTAATACCCTTTTATTTTCCAGAATCTTCAAAAAAAAAGTAAGGAGTAATGTCACCATTTTATGTATGAAATCTCTGGGAAAGCTTTTCACAAACCAAACAGCCTGTAATTAATGAGAAATGGTCACCAAGCTAAGTCTGCCAGACTCCAGCACTCTTTATTCAAGTAGACACTACAAATACACCTCCCTGTGAAACTAACTAGTCAAGATTTGAAGAGGTGAATTCCTGCAGAAGCCACGTTCCCCAAAGGCTAGAACAAATAGCCCTCGTGGATTTCAGAGAGCTGTCATGAGACTCAGGTTTTGATGAAGTCTCTTGTTACTTGCTCTGACTCATTCCTTTAATCACAAAGGAGGAGCAAGGCTGAATTAATTCTAAAGTTTTTTAAACTGTTTATTTCATTGTATTAGGTGTGTGTGCCTGAATGCGTGTTATGTGCACCACATGCATGCAGAAGCCCAAGGATGTCTGAAGAGAGATCTACTGGAACTGAAGCTACAGATGGTTGTAAGCCACCATGTGGGTGCTGGGTACTGAACCCCGATCTTCTACAAGAGCAGTAACTTAACTGCTTAACTAATCCCTTAACTGCTGGCACATCTCTTCAGCCCCTGATTCTGACTTCTTTAGTATGATTATTAAGGGATTATTATAATAAAAATGAACACTTAGCTGAACTCATATGTGGCAGGGACAGCACCTAATATGTATGAGCTCATTTAATTATTATGAAATTCTTATGAAGAATATATTAGAACTCTCCATTTAACTTTAGAACTAAGAGTCACTGTCTTACTGTTTAATGCTGTGAAGAGGCACAATGACCAAGGCAACTCTTATAAGGACATTTAGTTGGGGCTGGCTTACAGGTTCACAGGTTCAGTCAATTATCACCAAGGCAGGAGCATGGCAACATCCAAGGAGGCATGGTACAGGAGGAGCTGGGAGTCTACATCATCATCTGAAGGCTGCTAGCAGAATACTGGCTTCCAGGAAGCTGGGATGAGAGTCTTAAAGCCCACAGCCACAGTGACACTCGTACTCAAACAGAGCCAGACCTTCTAATAGTGCCACTCCCTGGGCCAAGCATATCAAACCATCACAGTTATAAAAAACAAAAACTCTCCTGGAGAGGAAGCTTGAAAACTGAACTCTTGGTGTTACTTAACCATCTGGAATAGCTATCAAAGGGTGTTAAAAATACCTACCTTATATAGGCCCTGAGGGGATTTCATGACAGCAAGAAAAGAGAGGATGCTGGAGTCATCATCTGCTGATTCTGAATCCTGCTCCTTCCACTTCCTGGTGATTACTTGTCCTCATCTCTTAAAAAAAAAAAAAAAAAAGTGGCTAAATATCTCCTACTTTATACTCTTCTATTAATACTCCCCAAAGGTCTTAGAATTGTCATGAGACTCAGCCTGTGTCTGTCACATAATAAGCACTCAGTAAGCATTAGCTATTGTAACTCTGCCAGGGGAAACAAGCATAGTGTGCTGGGATGGATGGAACACTTCAAGTGGCTCAGGACTATGAACAGCAATTCTCCCCTCCCTCTTTACTACAAGGGTGGGCGGTGAGAGAGAGGAAGTAAGTAAGAGAAGCTTAGGGAGAGGTGAATACATTCTTGCACAAAATAAAAGCTTGGAATCCCTTGGCATGTCTCAATAAAGCTGTGAGTCTCCTCTCCAACCCAAGTCTTGGTGGATCGTGACAGGACAAGATCCTGACAGGTGAAAAGCGAATGCTGGTGTACAGCACCCTGAAGGAATATAGCAGAGTCTGGTTAAGTAACTCTGGGCACGTCAAGGTCTCTCCTGAATTTGGCTCCATAGTATAAACCAAAGTGACCTTCCAAATCTTTAGACTGGAGTTTACCAGCACTAGAGACCACCGACACCCTCTAGCACTTGGCACTCCAAATAACATCTTCCTCAGATCTCAACTTTTCGCTTTTTGTAGCCAGACCCAAACTATCTCTCATTTTTACCTAAGTGGTGGTTGCTTCTAGAAGGGTCCTGAGCTCTGTCTCCTCCAGAAAGGTCAAGCAAGAAATACTTGCGCTGCCTGCACACTGTCTCTGAATTCTTGAGTTTGCCACCAACAGACCACGGATCTGTTGGTGAAAGGGTATCGCCTCAACCACTTCGAAGTTTTTCACTCATTCCAATACACACAGTCGTCCCACACAAGCTGCTGGGACTTGAAAGCAAGCTGGGAGGCACATGCCCCGCCCACCATGCATCCCGTTTCACTCTTCCCCGCAGTCTCCTTCCAGAAGTCCCACATCCCCGCATTCACACAAAACACATTGTGTCAGTTCCACGGACGCCAGACCACACTTGCGCGGACCAGGACACCACTCCCGGCAGTTTTCCCAGACCGGTCTAACTTCCATCCCGAATCCATCAAGACTGGGCCGAAGTGTCAGTGACTTCCGGTTTATACCGGAGGTGGGCGAGTGGTCTCTCGCAATGGCATTTGGGATATGTAGTCTTGGCTCGGCAACTATTGATCAAGATTTTCACAAAAGAATGACGAGAAGCCTCTTCAGTAGGTGAATTGATCGACACTCTTTTCCCTAGTTGATGTTCCCCGTTTTAGAATACAGTCAATAGAAACCTCTCAGCCTCGAGTCTGAGTGCAGAAGAACAGGCGGACCATAGAACACCCGCTCTATCAGCTTGGGAAGAAGAGGACCTGGATGTAACTAAAATGAGAAGCTTTAAAGCCAAGGAGGCAGTTGTGTCTTCTGCAGTAGAAGACAGCTGAGGGCAGTGAGTGAAATTTAGAAGGCATCAGGGACACAAAGTAAAAGATAGGAGAAAAATATTTGATTTTGATTTGTGTACTTGTGATTTCAATGTGTAATCAATTTCATGCTTTAGCTTCCTGACATAATTCACCCTAGTCCCCGGGTCTACCTCTCTCTACGGGGCTGAACGTTCCAAGACTACACATCTCCACCCTAGTAAGGGCTTTATTTTCAGTGGCAAAAGTGTTTGACCCGTAGGAGCTTCAGAACAGATAAGGGAGGCCCACCTGTCCCTTATGCCCCAGGCACATGTTCACATAACTAAAGCATACTCTTAGAGTCACTACTAGTTAGGCATGGCAGCACAAATCTTTAATCCCAGCACTCAGGAGATAAGATTAGGCAGGCTGATCTCTGAGTTGGAGCAGAGTCTGGTCTACATAGTATGAGTTCCAGGACAACCAGGGCTATGTAGAGACTCTGTCTCAAAATTAAACAAATATACAAACAAAAGTCATTTACTACTATTAATGCAAAGTTGTTTAAATTCATAGACGCAACCCTGGTGTTGTTCATTTTCTTGTTACTAGGCAAAGATGTTGGATGGGGCAATTTGAGCCTCCAGACGGCAGCTACTGCGCTCTTCCTCTCCTCCCTCTCCCTCTCTTGCTGACTTTAAGCAAAAGGACTGTCAGTCAAAAACAGCCAAATAGACTACCTCTATGTAAACACTGGCCATTTTGAAAACTCAAGGCATACCTTGAGTGTGCAACTATAGTAGCTGATTTCTCAAGCCCCTAAAAGCACAGACACAGCCAGGGCTGCTCCCAACAGCCCACATACCATAAGCCCCAGTGAACTCTAAACTGCAGCTTCTCAAGCTGCCTAACTGAATATAAACACTGAAAAAGATGCAATCAACAGTGGGCTTCTGAATGTACAACTAAAAATTCAGATTTCAACATGTAATGAGCCTGAGGTCTTTCTGGTAGCAATCTCCCATGTTGCATCACACAGCTCCATTGCAGCCTTGGCTCAGAATACCTAATTTGTGTACTTTGTTCTATGGATGTTGTTACACCACACAGTGCCAACATCAGCTGAGACGTGAGACTTGTATGATATGAACTGCAGTGTCTATACTACAGATACAAAGCTTGCTGTTCTTACAGTAACATAAAATGGAAACTAAATATTTGCCTGAGAATCCTTAACAGGTATTAAATAAGTATATCTTTGATTGGATTAGAATATTTAATTTTTTTAAATCCCTGTGCTAAATTGCTCTCTTGAGGATCTAGTGCTCTCTCCTGGCCTCTGTGGGTACACAAACGTGTTCTCTCTCTCTCTCTCTCTCTCTCTCTCTCTCTCTCTCTCTCTCTCTCTCACACACACACACACACACACACACACACACACACACACAAAGCCAAGCCTGGTGGTGCATACCTTTAATCCCAGTACTTGGGAGGCAGAGGCAGTGAATTCAAAGATAGCCTATTCTACATAGCAAGTTCCAGGACAGCCAAGACTACAAAGAAAGACCCTACCTCAAAATAAATAAAACAATAAACAAATAAACAAATCTTTCTAAAAAGCCAATCCTTTACAGTTTTGCCTAATTGTTTCCTGACCACACATCTTCATGAGACTGTTTTGGAAAAATAATTTATAAACATTTTAATAATACTTCTACATACATTTCTCTTTTATAGACTTTATTTCATTTAATAATTTCATCTCTTCATAATGATCTATAAATTGTATTTTAACTATCTATTGTATGTGTTTGGGGTGCGAATGTGATAGGACTTGTGTGAAGGTTGGAGGAGTCTCCTGAGTGAGTTCTCCCCTTCTCCCACCTGAACTGCAAGGATCAAAGTCAAGTCATCAGGGCTGGCAAGGACACCTTTGCCTGCTGAGCCATTGCATTTGCCTAATATTCTTGGGGGGGGGGGTTGTTTTTTGATCAGGGCTTATTACTGCCGCGGGGTTAGAAACCTTTATACATTCTCCTCCACTCTTCAGCCCTAAGCATTTGTGTTGCTATAGGGACAGACAGTCTCCAGTGCAGCTACTCAATTCTGCCTGCCACTATAAAGAAACAGCCAAAGGCCATTGGTAAGCCGCTGACCGGGTGTGGCTCACGACACCTGTCTCTGCACAGTTCAGCAGGCATTCTCTAGACTCGGGTATCGCCTTTTTTCCCTCTCTGAACCAAATGGTCTTCAACACAGGACAATTCTCCCATTGTAGACAGAAGCACCACAAAAAGTACGTAAGTTAACATGTGCCTTCATGCCAATACTACAAACACTGAAATGTAAATTTCACATAGTTATAATGTTGAAAATATTTGTCCAATTTAAAACCACATAAACAGATTTTCATAAATTTAAATTATGGGCCCTACAAAAAGAATCAGTGAGACTCTGACTGTAAGTTGGTTTGCTGCCCTCTACTGTAGATCAGTTTACTTCTTTGGAAGTTGACGAAGAATGCACTCACAAACCAGTGACTTTATATAGATCAAATCCTTTGGTTTTCTTTATTTGTTAGAAGTTTTAACTTCCTTGCATTTTTCCCAATTATTTTGATTCACTTGTACCAAGTAGCCTACATACACTTGTGCCGTCTATCCTTCAAGGCTATTGCCAAGTGTACAGGAGAAAGTCCTCACTAAGAGTTCTTACCTTATAATCATGTAGTTCAAACCCAAAGTCACGATACAATTTAGCACTATAGGATCAGCTGGTTTGTTTTTACTTTGAGATAGGACCTCACTAAGTTGCCTAGGGGACGGCCTTGAATTCATGAACTCTGGGATTGCAGGTGAGCCCACCATACCCCTGGCTCAGAACCAAGTTTTCAAGAAAAAGAAGCCTCATCACCAACTCAGAGAACCCCCTTCCTGTTCTAAACTCTGATTGCTCCTAGCCTCATTCTATTGCACTGTTTCCATCAGAGCTAATTAGAATAAATTTACCACTTTTAAAAGACACAGGTTTGTGGAGTACTTGGTATGAATCAGGCACTGTGCTAAGCGCATCTTAGGCTTTGACCAGTGAATACAAGCTTTATATGAGCAAATTAATTACATTTACACTCCAAACGTAATCCAACCTGGTTGTACCATGAAGGGCTTATGAGAATGAACAAAGGGGCAGAAAGAGGAGCTGGTAAACGAGTGTGGTGGAAATATGGAGGTTTTGAGATTATGATGATCACAGTGAGGATGGGTCCCAGACCAATTTGGAAAAGAGATCCACAGGATTGGATGTGGAAGGCAAAGATGGGTGAGCAGGTGACTGTCCAGAATGAATCCGCTGATGGTGAGCAAAGTGTGCAGTCTGCCTGAGGGCCCTCCTGCCCCTGCTGCAGTTGTACATTCTCTCTCCAGTATGCACTCTCTTATGCTGGTTAAGGTGTCCGATCTGAATGAAGGTCTTCCTACATTCCTTACATTCATACGGTTTCTTCCCTGAATGAATTCTCTGATGTACACTAAGGGACTGACGGTGGCTAAAGGCTTTACCACATGCACTGCACTCATAAGGTTTCTCTCCGGTGTGACATCTACGATGACAGATAAGGGAGGACTTAGTCTTGAATGCCTTCCCACATTGCACACACTCATAAGGCCTCTGGCCAGTGTGAAGTCTCTGATGTTGAGTACAAGATGAGTTATCGCCAAAGGCCTTCCCACACTCCAGGCATTTATAGGGCTTCTCTCCAGTATGAACCCTCTGATGTTGAATGAGGTGAGTGGTCTGACTGAAGGCCTTGCCACATTCCTGACATGAGTACGGCTTCTCTCCCGTATGAGTCTTCTGATGTTGTGCAAGGTGAGCCTTCTGAGTAAATGCTTTCTTACAAACCTTACATTCATAAGGCTTCTCTCCTGTATGAATTCTCTGATGCGTGGCAAGCTGTGAGCTGATGCTGAAAGATTTCCCACATTCCCCACACTCAAAGGGCTTCTCCCCTGTATGGATCCTCAAATGACTAGCGAGGTGTATATTCTGCCTAAAAGCTTTCCCACACTCCTTACACTTAAAAGGCTTCTCTCCAGAATGTACCCTTTGATGCTGAGTGAGGGATGCATGGTGACTGAAGGCTTTTCTGCAAATCTCACACTCATACGGTTTCTCTCCAGTATGAATCCTTTGATGCACCGTGAGGGATGAGCCATACCTAAAGGATTTGTGACACACTTCACATGTGTACGGTTTCTCTCCGGTGTGAATCCTCCTGTGTTGATTAAGCCCTATGTGGTCACTGAAGGCTTTCCCACAGTCGATGCAATCGAAGGGTTTCTCCCCAGTGTGATAGTACCTCCAGTGACGGACTAGCGAGGTGTTCTGTATGAAAGCTTTGCCACACTCCAGGCATTCATACGGCTTCTTGCCTGTATGGCACCTCTGGTGTCTTGCGAAGGAGGAACCGTCACTGAAGGCCTTCCCACATTCGTTACATTTATAGGGCTTCTCTCCAGTGTGAATTCTCTGGTGAACAGTAAGGGATGAGCTCTGGGTGAAAGCTTTCTTACATTCGTTACATTTGAAAAGTTTTTTTCCTGAGTAGAGTCCAGTGTCTTTTACGACTACTCGATTTGGAGGGAAACTTTTACCTGAGTCACAACTGTGACTTCTCTCTCCTGAACTGTTCAGATGAAACCATCTTCCAGAGTTGATACACATACCATCTCTCCCCTCTGAGAAGGCTCTGTTCTGAGTCACTGTCTCTTGCTCAAATGGCATGTCTTGCCCATTCCTTTCCAACATACACTCAGAATCCTGATCTCTGAAAGTGGAGCACTCAAGTTTAGCGCTCCAAGTTCTGCCTGTTACCAGTTCAGCATGTGAGTCCTGCCTTGGAAGCAAATCCTGGGCTTCCTGTACAGGGTGCTGGCCTGAAATAGAGCAAAAGAACACATCT
>JADRCD010124641.1:1315-13352 GCA_019843815.1 Montemys delectorum
TGTGTGTGTGTGTGTGTGTGTGTGTGTGTCTGTAGGCCAGAGGTCTCATCTTGCTTTTCGAGACACAGTCTCTTCTTGACTTGGGGTTCACTGACTTGCCAACAACCATCAGAGATCAGCCTGTTTCTGCCTCTCCAGCTCTGGGATTGGAAGCTTGAGTCACCACACCAGTATTTTATGTGAATACAGGAGATCAAACACTGCTCTACATGCTTGTGAGGCAAGCAGTTTAATGAATGAGAAATCTTCCCACTCCCAGACATTTTTTTTTTTTTACATAAAAATAAAAAAAAACAGCTACAAAAAATATTGAATTATTTAATCAAACTTTATTGACCTATTTTGCAGCTTAACCTTATTTTTGTTTCTGTTTTGTATTGTAAGAGAAAGATTTTCTGGGAACCGAACTCTTATATCTTTGGTTGGGGGCCTAGCAGCCTTTAACAGCTGAGCCAAGGAGTAACAAAATACTCACGGGAGCAAATACAGAGACAAAGTGTGGAGCAGAGACTGAAGGAAAGGCCATCCAGAGACTGCCCCACCTGGGGATCCATCCCATATACATTCACCAAACCCAGACAATATTGTGGATGTGAAGAAATGCTTGAAGACAGGAGCCTGATATAGCTGTCTCCCTAGAGGCTCTGCCAGTGCCTGACATATACAGAGGCAGATGCTCACAACCAATCATTGGACTGAGCAGAGGGTCCTCAATGGAGGAGTTAGGGGAAAAACTGAAGGAGCTGAAGGGGTTTGCAACCCCATAGGAAGAACAACAATATGAACTAACTAGTATCCCCAGAGCTCCCAGGGACTAAACCACCAACCAAAGAGTACACATGGAGGGACCCATGGCTCCAGCTGCATATGTAGAAGAAGATGGCCTTGTCAGGCATCAATGGGAGAAGAGGCCCTTGGTCCTGTGAAGGCTTGATGTCCCAGCGTAGAGGTATGCAGGACTGGGAAGTAGGAGTTGGTGGAGGATGAGAGATAAGGTTTCTTGGTGGAGGGGAATCAGGAAAGGGGATAACATTTGAAATGTAAGTAAATAAAATATCCGATAATAAAAAGAGAAAGATTTTCTTTCCAACTGGTTGTTGCTAGCCCAAGTCCATTTTCTCTCTCTTCAAGAAACTCTCACTAGAAAGCACTTATCCCTGTAATTATATAATTGCATTAGTGGGTTCTTTTTGCAGGAGGCTCTTTATAACATCCCATAATTACAACATGTCCCTATTAATTACATAATCTTCTAGAACAGATATTGATGGAAAAATGTCTTTGATATGTTTTACAAAAGATATTCAATGCTTGAATACATTTGTAGCTGCGAAGAATTTGGCAGGTCACTATTCTCTAGACCTCACTTTTCTCATTTTGAATATAAGAAAACTTGAGCTATGCTATATTCTTTGATTATTTTCCAACATCCAAGCTTCTAAAATTTAATCACTCCATGAAGCAATACATATCTGAGAGCCTACATTCAAGCCATTTTCTGGCTTTTGTGAATAGTTTTTTCAATACTTCCTAAAATATTTACTTAAAACAGTGGGGATCAAGCTTCTTGAACAAATTTCAATTAAAAAACCTTCATTACCATATTCAGCAAAATATTTTCTGTGGGTTAGTAACAAAATGTTCAATCCCCATTGTCAAAAGCCATTCAACACAACTTTATACATAAACAAAGAGAAAAATATTTCTAGTTGTTAAGACTATTTTAGAAGCATTCTTTTATTCTTTTGAGAGTAACTGATTATTTCAACTTGTGCTATCTTATTGCTGTTTTCAAGAACTAAATATGTTTTGTTTTCTATCATTTACTGCCTGTTCCCTGAAATGGCAGGTTTTGTTTCTATGGAGACTTCTACTGTCAAGTTTTAAACATGTTTAATGGCACCCTCAAATCAGATAGCTGTATGACTAATCTGAAGGCACGGCTCCCTTTGCTTCATCATTGGATTGCTTTGATGGGGATTTTACCCTTGCCTGCTCACAGCTGTCTTATATAAAAAAGATAGTAGAGGAGAGGAAACTTTATTATTCATATCTGAATGTCAAATTGTGTGTGTGTGTGTGTGTGTGTGTGTGATAAAATGTGATTCCCATTCACTAGATCTTTCATACTAGTTACTGGAAGAATATATTAGAAATGATATTTGCTTAATCTAAAAATATGGTTTTCCTCACCAGTAATCCTGTAAACTACAGCTAGTACGACAAGAGCTTTGAATAAGGGAAAACTATGTGGAGAGACCATGTGATATTTCTGACCTGAGAACGGACACTTAAGAGAATAATCAAGTGACCTTGTTCAATTTAGGTGAACTCTGCAAGTCCAAGTTAATATTAGATCTAGCTTTCTAAAGAAGAGCCTCTTTATATAACTTTTCAAGAATGATTAAAACAACTCAAGCACTTAATTGGAGCACTTTTATGGGAAGATTCGCTCAGACCTGGAAGGGACTGAGGATATCATGGGTTTCAACCATGCCACTTTATAAATGGACAGAGAACATAAATGATTTACTCCAGCTCAGGTGATTACTGGCAGGGGGCAGGACTTGAAACTGGCTTTCTTGGCTCTTACTTAGTGCTCTTTCTATCATAATTTGCTGCCTCATAGCTATTTAAAATTTGAGGTTTGAAATGTCTCCCAACTTTTATATTTGTAGATTTTTTTTCTGAACTCTCCTTTGTGTCTCTATCATAAACATGTGCAGAATATTCATTAACTTCTAGGTGTTCACTGTGTCCATAGACTTTTTCAACTTTAAATTAGATAATAACGGCATAGGTTGAGTGTCTAGGAAAATGTCTCTGCGTAACTATGATATAAGGTGTTATTATGGTAATTTATGTAGAAACAGCCATATCATTACTTGTTCACATTATTAAATTCATCATCAAAGTTCTCATAAGGAAAAAAAATATTCTTGTCTGATTTATAGATAAGGCTGATTCCAATTAAGTTCATTCTACTCTAATCATCCAAAACAAGTTGAATTTTCTTCAGTTTGCCACAGCATTTGTAGTGTGTTAAAACTACTTGAGAAATGTACACCTATTATATAAACACAAAATTGCAGACCAAAACACAAAAGAGCTTACATAAAACCTTGCATCCCATAAAAATGTCCTCATAGTAACTGCAGGCCTTTCCCAGATGGCTCTACTTTATGACAAAAAAAAAATTCCATTTGTAGCATCTACTTTGCTCCTGTGTGATTTCAATCTGTTCACAACAAGATTGTGTAATGGCAAGTAAATGAAGTAGATGATGTTTTATTGCTGAATAAGGAGGTGTTTCATGAGAAAATGTTTGCAAGAGAAGGGATTGTTTTGTGACAATAAAGCCATTGATGCAGCTTTTACTCCAGGCCCTCAGAGTTACAGAGACTATGTAGTACAGAGGTTCAATCTTTAAGTGTGAAATTACTCAGGCTAAGCCTGGGCCCCACATAATGAGTATCATTCATATAAAAGCAGAGACCATTTTTGTTATGGAGATAATACATGGACCAATATTTCATTTTCCAATAAAATCATCTACAGATGTCTAACAGATACAGCCTATAAAATGAGTCAGATCTGGCGACTGAATACATTTGTGCCAGATGCTTTCTATATCTTTTCCTTTTAGTATTTTGTCTAAAGACATTCTAGAACTATATGACACTGCTAAAAATGGAAATTCTTCTGTGACTTTGACAACTGAGAAGACATGCTATCTAACCCCTTTTAAGAAATATTAGACAATGAAATCAAGACTCATATATATATATATATATATATTTAATATCTAGACAAACAAATCCGCTTCACTGATTTAAAAATGTTTTCTTGACCTTGGGCTCTTGTGTATGCTATGCCATGAATTTGGAAACATTATAAAGCAATAAACACTTCATTGTTGCTGATTCACTTTCATGAAACCATGTTCTCTACTTTTTATATAGAAATACATTGTATTGTAATTACACTTCATGTTACCTTTAAAACTAAAACAATTATCCAACTGAGTTCTGCTATCAGAAGGATAGAATTATTATTAAGTATTAAATTATGTGAAGCCCCCCTTAAAAAATAATTTTAGTCTTTAATGCCATTTCTTGCAGTCCTTTGTACATATTGCTTGCTTGAGTTATCTGAATCACTCATCTAATTTTAGTGGTCAATCCTTTAAAACATAGGTCCTTCTTTTGTGATACAATGATAGCCTATAAACAAACTCATCAAAACAATGATCACACTACGTGGAAATGGCACTGAGTTTTTTTCTTAGCATGATATTCCATAGACCTAAAACAGGAACCCCCAAGAGAAGGTTGCACATGTGAAAAAAAAAATGAATAGATGAGTGAATGGCATGGCACATACCCTAATAGCTGAGAAGATTTATCATATATCAGTACTTTTCCCCAAGGAAAAACTTAATTGCTAAAAATTTCTATGTGTAGCAGTCCATTCTCATTAGACAAACACCAGTGTGAGCCAAAATTTTGGAAGTGCTAATGAATCATCTTTGATTCTATTTATCTGGAACTCACCTTGTCTTGCAGAAATAACTCAAACTCATTGGTTTAAAAGATTTGAAGTTTTATGACTATGGAAAAATATAGACAATAGAGATACAACTAATTCTATCATTGAAATCAATTATTCCACTTAAAGATAAAACTATCTGCACTGCAGAAGAGAAGAAGCATTTTATTTCTTACAAGCCATCACACTTGGAAGTAGTGCAACTAATGATGAAAACAGGATATGATTTTAAGTGGTCCTACTTGCAAAGAAAGAATCAATTACATTTCCCTTCTAATTATCATTAGTGTTGAAAAGGTGGATTTTAAGAAGTCATTTAAAAATATTTTAATGACTTATAAATGCACTAGGGACCATAGCATGCTGTGATTTGCCAATCTGAGCAATGCAAGTCTATACAAATTTAAAACTGGTTTAGTTGGGTGTGTCTGACATTCATGAAAACTTAGATATATTCACATGCTGAGCAATGAAGTTGTGATCTTTAGCTCAAACGTGCTATGATAGAAACTGCACTGGAAGTTATGTTTCAGTAAAGTATCTTCACTAGAAACAAAAAGCTTTTTCTTTTATCCATATTTCATTTAAATTAAATAAAATATATCTGTAGATTTGACTTCTTAAGAAATATCTCAAGAGGTATTAAATTTCAATGTCATAAAGAACAATATACAAGATCTACTATAATATATTATATAATTCATGACTTTCTACAGATGACAATGTTAAATAAGAATATCAGGGGTGGGGGATTGCTCATAGTATCATAAATCAAATAACCAAGCTAAAATGTTGTATTTTAATACGGAATTCAATGGCAATGAGTCAAAGATATAATTTATATATGATGAATAATATATCATAAACATTCTAGGTATAATGAATAGAAATGAACAATTTTACATGATATAGTGCTATGTCCTACCATTCTTGAAGATTTAATTTAGGAGTATTAAATTTCTACATAAAAATACAAATCCTATTAGATAAGCTTCTTCTCTTGACCAAAAATATTAATGCAATAACTTCTAGAACCATGCAGCTTTTATATAATTTAAAGTTTAATGTTTCTAGATAATAATATGTGGAAGAAAACCAGAGAATAATAAATATACTTACTAGTATATTTCATATATTGTGTATGCTTATTTAATAAACACATAAAGAATTAGAAAAAATGTTATTTTAAACTTAATTTAGATATGTACATGTGGATTAACAACTGTACCTTAATGTTTCTGATAAGTTAAACATGAATAATGTAAAGCTATGGATTTTCTTTCTTCTTTGCTGCCAAAGACATCTATGTGAATCCACAAAAATGGGAATACTTTAAACAAGATATTCTAAAATGATTTTATATGTAAAATTTCTTTTTGCTGTTTTGTTAATGTTCCTAGAATGAATTTATGGTTTGTGGTGGGTAGTTGTTAACTGATTCTGCAACTTCACTTGGAGTATTTCTGATTTGGCCTCAAATAACAGGGAGCACTTCGGTTTTAAGTAATCTATTTGCCTATGTAAATATTTATAAAGCCTCATGGATCATGCTGACCTCAGGGAAATTGCAACAATACTTTAAATTTATCCCAATTATCTATTCATACTAGCAGCACCAAAAGTGACTGATTTTCCCCCCTAGTTAGTTTAAGTAAATACTGTGCAAAATCCAGCATCTGCATGATGTCTTTTCTGAGATGAAAAATAAAAAAATTATGAATGAATGAATGAATGAATAAGCAAGATAGATAAATTAACAGAATTAAGAAAGATTTCCCTCCAGAAACATGTATTGCCAAAACAACTGAAAGAATTATTGGGAAATCTTGACACATCTTTCATGTTAAGCAAAAAAATATTTCAAATGGCTTTTGTGTGTGAGTAAGCAATAATAATTTGTCTAGTATTCATGAGATCATACAGTCTTTATAAAGTCACCAACAAAAGTACATACAGAACAATATCTATGAGATTTAATAGGGCACTGAAATTTAAGCCCTACCTTTAAGAAGTCTTCCTATGTATTTGTCAAATAATATTTCAGAAATCATAGCAGGGGGACCTGTTCCCCGGGTCCTTATGTATGATGCTACAAAATGGCATGTATATATTATATAGCACAATAAAAATAATTGCCAGTGATGACAACAATGTAATGGTAATAGCAGCTCCACCTTAGCCGAAACCAACTCTAACCAGTTGGGGAGGTTCAAGAGAATGACCTTAGTTACCAAAGCTTTGCTTGAGTGTTATTTCTGCTGCTGCATCATGCTTATTATGATTGTGGGAACCTCCCTCTTCCTCTCAGCCTTCATGTTGATAATAGCTAACTGAATTAAACTACAAACTCCCATCTACTAGCTACTGCTTTTATTCAAGGACAATTCTAAGGCATTAGGATAAAAATAAAGATTGTTTACAATTTAAAAGCTAGAGAAAGAAAAACAGTATAGAACTACCAATCTAAGCATAGCAAGTTATATTTCTATGTTGGGATATTTTCTATATAAATTTTATGAAGTTGGTCTTTTCTGACTGGTCATAACTGTTATTAAATTTCATACTACAACACATATCTAAGGGAGCAAATTTTCAGTACTTGAGAACTCTAATTTTTTCTAGGTCACATAGGAAGAAAACTTTTTTTAGAAGGTAAATGAATATTATTGCTTTAATCTTTTTTCAGAGTTGATTTAAACATTTATTTGGGGATCTTTTTTAATTGATGGCTCAAAACGAGGTAAGAAAGGTAAAAATCAATAGCAATATTTGAAAGTTCCACCTGTCAGAAAATCAGGTAGATTTTCCACAGACTGTCTCTTCTCTCTCTGTTCCTCCAAACCTAATCCCCCAGTCTCAATCATGGAGCTCCATTAGAACACCAGCTGCAGCCCTCCTTCCCTTCTGTTCATATCTCCAGTGGTTCCCACAGCCCATCCCCACCTAAGCCCCCTCTCCACACTTAAATATTTATACCTTCCTCCAAGCCCAGCAGGTGCTCACTGCCAGCTCCAAGGTAGCTCTTCTGGGCACAACAATTAGGCTGAAGGCAAACAGACACCACTCCTGCTCCAGAGTTCCATCCCCCAAGTCTCATCAACTGAGCAGGCCAGTAAAACAGGAAATACACAGAAATCATACTCTGAAATTCGGGATAGGAAACAGAAACCAAAGAACAAGACACTCACTCAACAAAGTCAAAGCCAGAAATCAGCACCTAAAACTATAATCACCCTAAACCCAGATACATAGATGCCAGTGTAAAAATACAATTAATAATATCCAGTATAATCTATCTCCCCTAGAACTCAGATATCCTACCACAGTAGGCCCTGAATAGTCTAAGATAACTGAAGCACAAGGAAAAGATCTTAAAAGCAAATTTATGAAAATGATAGAGATCCCTAAAGAGGAAATGAATAAATCTCTTAAAGAAATTCAGGAACATATAAACAAACAATTGGAGGAAATGAATTAACTCCTAATAGAAAGCCAAGAAAACACAAACAATTGAAGGAAATGAGTAAAACTCCAAGACCTAAGAAGGGAAATAGAAGCAATAAGGAAAACACAAACTGTGGAATTCTGGAAATAAAAAGTTTAGGACTTCAAATAGGAACTGCAGAGGCAAGTGATAAACTAGCCTGCCTTCATTTTAGGCTTGAAACCCAACTTATAGAAAAAGACAAACAAGATTCACTCCTATTCATGATAAATCTATTTCTCAATGATTGGGCTGTGGCCTACTTAAAATATTAACAGCAAATAGTTCTGTACTGCCTATTCCAGGAAGTGTCAACAATGCCTTTTGTTTCAAACGGTTTTTATGACCACCTTCCAAGATGTCTTTATTTCTGGAAACTGTTATTTTCTGCTTTTGTAACCCTGCCTATTTACCTGCCAAATCACACATTTGCAAATCCCTTACTCCTGAGCTATAAAAACCTTATTTTTTCCCATATCTGCTGTTGACCTCTTGAACTTCACCTTAGGAAGAGGCAGCCCAAGTGCAAAAATAAAAAAAAAAAATAAAGCTTGTGTTACTTAATTGTTGGTATTAATTAATTTAGTCATGATGATTTAGGTTGGTAGTGTTTCTCCTCACATCTTTGGGATTAATACAATCTTCACAAAGAAGATACAAGAGATGGACAAAATAATGTTGAATATTGAAGATACAAAAGAAGAAATGAATACATTGGTTAGAGAATAAGCTAAGTCTAAAATATTCATGATATAAAATATCCAGAAGATCTGGAACACCGTGATACTAAACCTAACCATAATAGGAATAGAGGAAGAAGAATCTCAGATCAGAGGTCAAGAAAATAGTTTCAACAGAATCATAGAAGAAAAAAATTTCCAAGCCCAAGGAAGATGCTTGTCAAGGTAAAAAGAGCTTACAGAATACCAAATATATTAGACCAGAAAAGAAAGTCCCCTCAGCACATAATAATCAAAACACTGAGCATACAGAACAAAAAAGAGTATTGATATCTGGAAGGGAAAAAGAGCAAGTAACAAATAAAGATAGACATAGAAAAATTACACCTAATTTCTCAGTGGAAATGTTAAAGGCCAGAAGGACCTGGAAAGATATCCTGCAGACTCTAAGAGACCACAGATGCCAGGCTAGACTACAATATCCAGAAAAACTTTCAATCACCATAGATGGAGAAAATAAGATATTTCATGATAAAAGCCACGTACAAACAATACCTATCTACAAATCCATCCCTACAGAAAGTGCTAGAAGGAAAACGCCAATCAAGAAGGTTAAATACAGCCATAAAAACACAGGAAATAAATAATAGAACACCAACAAAATCCAAAGAAGAGAAGTAGGCATGGTTACATGCTTGTTCCTGAATAGGCACACACGTGCGCATGCATACATACACACACACACACACACACACACACACACACACACACACACACAAACATACACAGAAGAACAAAAACAAAATAACAGGAATCAGTAAACATTCGTCATTGATATCTCAATATCAATGGTTACAATTCCCCCAATAACAAGGCACAGACTGGGTGCAAAATATGGTCAGTCTTTCTGCTACATTAAAAAAAAAAACCCTTAATATCATATCATCATAAAAGGTGGGAAAAATATTCCAAGAAAATGGACCTAAGGAGCAAGCTAGCTTGGTCATTATATTCAAATCAAAACTAATTAAAAGAGATAAGGAAGGATACTGCATATTCATCAAAGGAAAAATACATCAAGATGACATTTCAGTTCTTAAGAGCTATGCCCAGACACAAAGACCTACAGGACAATAACTTCAAGTGTCTGAAGAAAGAAATTGAAGATGAAATCAGAAAATGGAAGATCTCCCATGTTCATGAATTGGTAGGATTAAAAAGATAAAAAATGTTCCTTAGTCATCAGGGAAATGCAAATCAAAACAACCCTGAGATTCCATCTTACACCAATCAGAATGGTAAGATCAAAAATTCAGGTGATAGCACATGTTGACAAAAATGTGCAGAAAGAAGAACATTCTTCCATTGCTGGTGGGATGGCAAACTGGTATAATCACTCTGGAAATGAATCTGGAGGTTCCTCAGAAAATTGGAAATAGTTCTACCTGAAAATTGGAAATAGTTCTACCATTCTTGGGCATATACCCAAATGATGCCCCACCATGCCACAGGGGCATTTGCTCTACTATGCTCATAGTGATTTTGTGATAGGAGAAGCTGGAAACAACCCAGATGTCCCACAATGGAAGAATGGACACAGAAAATGTGGTTCATTTACACGATGGAATACTGTCCAGCTATTAAGAAGAAGGACATCATGAGTTTTGCAAGCAAACCGATGGAACTAGAACGTATCATCCTAAGTGAGCTAACTCAGACCCAAAAGGACATGAACGAAATATGTACTCACTAATAAGTGGATATTAGCCAAAAAAAATTTACAGAATACTCAGGATATAATCTATAGAACTCAAGCAGGTTAACAATCGAAAGGGCCTCCCACTTGGGAGGGAGAAGAAAGCAGAGGGCAGAGGGAGGGAGGGAACTGGGTGAGAAAGTGGATGGGGAGGGGAAAAGGGTAACATGATCAGGTACTGGGAGGAACAAGAGTGAAAACTTTGAGGGCCAGCAGAATGAATGGAAGCAGACAACTTCAGGAGGTAGGAGGTGGAGGGACCCTCTAGAATGTACCAGAGACCTAGGAGGTGAGAGACTCTCAGGACTGAAAGGGAGGGACCTTAGATGAAATGCCCTATAGTAGAGAGAGGGAATTTGTAGATTCCACCTCCAGTAGAAAGACCGTGCATCAGGTGGAGGAATGGGGTTGCCATCCCACAGTGAAAAACTCTGACCCAGAATTGTTCCTGTTTGAAAGAACTGCAAAGACAAAAATGGAGAAGAGACTGAGGGAAAGGAGGTCCAGTGACAAGCCCAAATTGGGATCCATCTCAAGGGGAGGCTTCAAGGCCTGACATTATTACTGATGTTGTAGTGTGCTTATAAGACAGGAGCCTAGCATGGCTGCCCTCTGAGAGACCCAACAAGCAGGTAACTGAGACAGACACAAATACTTATACTCAGCCAATGAACAGAAGCTGGGGAACCTTGTGGTTGAATTAGGGAAAGGTTGCAAGAAGCTGAGGAGGAGAATGACCCTAGAGGAAGACCAGCAGTCTCAATTAATTAGGACTCTGGGGGATCCCTCAGACACTGAACCACCAACCAGGCAGCATGTACTAGCTGGGCTGAGGCCCAGGACACATATACAGTAGAGAACTCCCTGGTCTGGCCTCAGTGAGAGAACACACACCTATCCATCAAGAGAGTTGAGACCCCAGAGAGTCGGGGGAGTCTGGTGGAGTGGGAGTGGGGATATCCTCTTGGAGACAGGGGAATAGGAATGGGATGAGGAACAGTAAAAAGTAAAGATAATTTTAAAAGGAAAGAAATGTTCAAGAACCTTTAGCCATCAGGGAAATGCAAATGCAAATGAATCTGAGATTCCATCTGTCAGACTAGCTAAGATCAATAACACAGCTCAGGCTGGTGATGATGTGGAGCAAGGGATGCAATCCTGGTGGGAATGCAAATGTGTACAACCACTGTGAAATCAATATGATGAGTCCTCAGAAATCTGGGAATTGATTTGCCTCAAGATCCAGATATAATGCTCTTGGACATATAACCAAAGGATCCTCCATCCTACCTCAAGGATACTTATTCAACCATGTTCATTGCAGCTTTTTCCATAATAGCCAGAAACTGTCAACATCCTAGATGTTCCTCAACAAAAGAACAGATAAAGATAATGTGGTATATTTATACAGAGAATATTATTCAGCTATTAAAAAGGAGGATTGCAAATTCGATCATCAATAGGAGTAAAGGACCTCGGCCTTGTGAAGGTTTTGTGCCCCAGTGTAGGGGAATGCCAGGGCCAATAAGTGGGAGAGGGTGGGGTGGCAGGCATGGGGAAGGGGGAGGC
>JADRCD010124669.1:197-12917 GCA_019843815.1 Montemys delectorum
CCTCCCTCCTTCCTTCCTTCCTTTCTTTTCTTTTTTTCATTACTGGAATTCACTTTGTGGACCAGGCTGGCCTCAGACTCATAAAGATCTGCCTGTCTTTGCATCCTGAATGCTGGGGTTAAAGGCATGTGCTACCACTGTCTCACTCATGATATTCCTCTTAATGAAGTGACAGACAATAATGTGTTAATGCTCTGCCTGTGTTGGCTCAAGTAGGAATGTGCACATACATGTTAGTGTGCATGTAGTAGAGTGGTCCTACACGATGACTGACATGCTAATTTTGTCTAGGATTAATTGTCAGTGGGGCTCAGAGTACAAGCCGTTGGATTAAGAGAAAATGCTGTATTTGAGTGTTTTTAAAAAGGATGTTTAATTTCTCATGTATAATTTTATTATGTTAAGTATGTGATATCTGTTACTTACAATACGTACAATTTTGTAATCCAAAGGTAAAGGAAATTTCAGTCATTCAGATCAAAATGTCCTTTTCATATATAATGTGATTATGTATATATCATATAAAATATAGTACACTATACTATATTCCATAAATAGTTATGTATAAGTAAATATATTCTTATTTTGTTCAATATTTACTTATTCTCCTTATCTAAATACAAATTGAATTTCATTTCATAAAACTTAAGATTTGTACTTTATTTATTTTTAAACTGTGCTTTTTAGATTCGTTTTATTTATATGGGTATATTATATATTATATATTATATACTTATATATAATATATATTAATATGCAATTATATATATATGTGTGTGTGTGTGTGTGTGTGTATGTGTGTGTGTGTGTATGTGTGTGTGTGTGTGTGTGTATGTATATGCACCAGAAGCCAGAAGAGGGTATCACACTCCATGGAACTGGAATCATGGACGGTTCTGAGCTTCCCCGTAGGATCTGAGAACTGAAGTCACGTCCTCTGCAAGAGCACCAAGTGCGGCTGACAACCAACAACCAAGCCATCTCTCCACCCCTGTAATTTATTTCTATTGTGCAGGAACTTTGGATTTTCTTTTCAAATATATTTAACTTTTTTCTTGGGACACTAAGATCTAAAATTAAGATTAGGAAAACTTTTCACTCTAGATTGCAATCTTGGCTTTAGTGGAAACATACTTTTGAGAAATTTAAATAAACTGTATTATGATTTATTATATATATTCCAGAACATTAAGAAATACTTTTTAAGTATACTACTTATAGGTTGATTTTGCTGGTGTTTTCTATTTCTTGATGTATTACATGCTAATATTTAGAATGATAAATATTTTGTGATATTTTAAGGACATATCACAAATTGTGTTTACTATTAGCACACATCCATCATTTTAATAACAACAGAAAGCAGAACGTCAAAAATTGAAACCGAGTAATAAAAAGCATGGTTTTAAGTGGAAATTTGGATGCTCCTGAGGCCCAATAGAAGGAGTGAGGCAGTTCTAGAAGGGCTTAATTCAGAGCTTATGTTTGATGAGGGCTCTGCTTCGCATGGATGTAATTACTGTGTTAGGCAAGATGTGCTCTCAAAAGTTAGACCATCTATATATGATTTCCTGTAATGAGTAGGGTGTGCTTTCATCAGATCTATCTCTTCTCTTCCAACTCCTCCTATGACCACTCCCATATCTTCTCTCAAAGTCACATCTTCCTCTATAATTATGTATTCCATATGTACACATAGAGAAGCAGACTAACATCTGACCTACTGAGTCATATGCATGTGCGGCTGATCACTTGGGCATGTCTCTCCCTTCAGTCCAAGCATTACTGAGATGAGGGCAGGAAGGTTTATTGTGAACAGCCAGCCAGAGGTGCTCCATCAGTGAACACCTGGCTCAGTGGGACATCATACCTCAAAAACTCCAATGGAAAAAAAGGAATGACAGAGGGGGATGCCCATCAGGCCTCTAGCCTTCACACACATGTACAAGTACTTGCATGTATAGTGGCACAAACATGAATACACACACACACACACACACACACACACACAATTAGCTTCTGAGATCTTTGTAATATTACAGTTCTCTCTCTCTGTCTTTCTCTCTGTCTGTCTCTCTCTCTCTGTTTCAGCCTGCACCCATGTATCATGCTTAGATACATAATCTATCACAGTATTTTTGATTTACATTGGCTTACATATGTCCTTCATCCATGTGTGTGTGTATGCTACATGTGTATATATTTCTATCATTTTATATAAAGCTATATATAATGATTTTTCTCTTAATATAATTTTGAAGATATGTTGTCTACCATTTGCCTTCACTCCAATTTTAAGTATAGACATCCTTTGAATGAATATGTATGCTTTTTGATTCTCTAAGATTTTCATTGAAAGAGTATTTAAAAGGCTGAAAGATTTCTTTGTACTATGAGAGCTATAACTTAGTTATGCTCTGCATTAATTAGTCTTACCTGGAGAAACTACTCTATTTTTATCACTTATTTTCAATGAGAATAAAATCATACTGGCAATCCAGTAATTTATAAATTCACAGGTGAGATATACTTTGGGCCCTAAGAAGATGGCCCAATCTTGTCACTCACTGGTGTTGGCCACATTGCACATGCCATTGTGTGGGCCACACTGCACGTTTTGATGAAATATCTAACCTGAGTTACTCAGAAAAGTTACTTTGGCCCAAGAGAAAAATCAATGCCTTTTGCAACCTTTTCCTGTTTTATATCTTACACAAAAATTAATAAAAATAAGTAAATTATTTATTAATTTAATTTCTACCTGCTGTGTTCCCAAGAGCTGTAGCTAAAGCAGGGAAGTGCATGTAGAAATAGTTTCTTTCTTTTTTTACACGTTCTTGCACACACCTGAATGAACACACACACACACACACACACACACACACAAACACTCACACAGAAGCTAAATTGTTGTATCTGATAGAAATTATTTGTAGGGTCTTGGTTAATGTCATAATCATTTCAGTTTCTTCTGTGTTTTCTGTATCATTATCCATGTGGATGGCTAGAGACTCCTGAAGAAGCCCTACCCCCACCATGCACAAGTATTAACTAGCTGATCCTGTGGGATCATATGTGGCAGTTTCATGGCTATTTTGGGTGTGCCAGCATGTGGACGTAGAGTGAGAGTTAACACAGCCTGCTGTATGGTAGACAAGGATTCTACAATACATAAACCCTGAATGTCAAAGCTACATGAAAATTCTTATTTTCAATGAGAATAAAATTATACTGACAATCCAGTAGTTTATAAATCCACGGGTGGGACATACTTTGGGATGCTTGGTAGGGCTGTTTGAGAATCTAGGATGAAATAAAATCTATTGAGGTTGAAGTAGATTTCTTAGGAGTTGGGGGGTTCCCATTGCCAATATCTGGAAAAAGACTAAGGAGATGGATGGAATTGGTTTCTTTACTGGTTAACAGATATGTTAGTTTTCATTTATTCAGTATTGAGGGTCTAGTCATGAAGGAGACTCAGTTGACTGAAAATTAAATATCTGGACTGGAATTAATAGTTTGTAATTCACTCCTTCCATATGTATGTATACACATGTATGTATGTATGCATGTATGTATATTATACACTCAGTATAGTCTGCATTATCTCTCTTTAAGTACATTAAGCATTTAAAAATTATGCCACTAGGTGTCAGCAGCAACCTCCTAGGGTTTCTGTGACCCTTGCCACAAAAAAGGAACTTTATTAGAACATTGTATCTGAAAATAACACTTATCTCATAATTTTAATGAAATAGAAAAGTAGAATTGGAAAGATAGAAAGTCTTATGAGATTATTTTAAGCTTGTTTCTGCTCAGACTTACTATAACCTTCCTCCTGGTATTTCTTATTTTAATACACTTGTATGGTTTGACATCTTCTCAGAAAGTATACTTGATTTTAGAACCCTCCATTTCCACAGGTGTGCCCTGTGGTTCGTATATCACATATTGCATAAGTACTGGCTCTTTGGATTTTTATTTTCATTGTTATTGTAGATGCGTGTTTTGTAGCTACCAACTCTCAGAAGAGAGTGTGGCATTGATTTCTGAATACCGATAGCTGTACCCTGTTCATTTACTAAGGCTTAAGGTATTCAGAATCTCTGTTTTGTTATTGCATGGAACTCAGAGCACTTAGGAAGACAACACACAGAATTATGGATGCTTTCTCACCAATTGACAAAATAGCATCAAAATAGGAAAAATATATGTTCTGTGAATTACAATCCATAATTTAGGCCTTAACAAAGTAGGTAAAATAACTTAAAGTTTTATTTGTAGAAGTCAGTAACAAACTATAGCTTGTCAGTGTTGAATGGATGGAACTCATTTGATGATGCAGTTCTTATCTGGTTAGATTAACCTCACAGGAGTAGACTCAGTCTAATCTGTTAGATTTCTGGTTCTAGGATCCTATCCTGAAGGACTGTCTATCAACCAAGTACCAAACAGTTTTATAAACAATAAAAAAATAGACTTCTTTCCATCTCTCTTGTTCAGAAAAAATTTTGATATTAAGTTTCATTTAAAAACACTTCAACAAAAGCTGTTAAAGGAATATAAAGAGAATCTGTCTCTCAAAGAAAATTCTAATAATGACTCTACTAATGTAAAGTTGCCTCTGCTTCATCTTGCAGTTGTTCATTTGTGAGTTTTTAATGTAACTTGTAAGAAAAACATCAAGTTTGCTGGAGTTTGCATATCTGTTTTAGATGCAGCAGTAGAAGACTGTGCTGAGACTTCCCCAACACTGTGGCTGTTAGTTTTAATTATATTCAATTACTTGACCCATGTCATGACCTCACTAGGACTAGATACAGGGGCAAGTGCTATGGATATGTGAGAGGCACATCATTAGCCAACCTTAAACCTGGGGCGGAAGTGTGCAGCTTGCTGGCTCTGTAATGGCCTAGCCTGTGATTCCCCTACATAATCCCTTAAAAGAGGTCACTGCTGAGATCTGATGGGGCATCTGTCATCCATCTGTCTGTTCATGACGTATATGGAATAGAGAGGCTGCCAATTTCAACCTAGCTTCACAGTATGCTAGCTCTTGCTTCATATCCGTGTATACATTTCTCCCTCTTAATTATAACTAGTTATTGAGACTGTATGGGCACATATTTGCGTGTTATGCATAGAAATTTAGTGCTTGTATGCAGTATATTATAATCTAATAGAGATGATTTCTTCATTCGCCGTTTTTATGTGTTGGGAATTTCATGTCCTGTGGTCATTGTGAAATGTGTCCTTTGATGTTTAATCATTGGTTACTCTACAATGATGAACAAAAACAGGGGCTCCTACACCGTAGCTGGGTTCTGGTGTCTTTTTTGACTCTGTTCCATCTCTCTTAATCCCCACCTTTCCCAGTCTCTAGTTTTCCCAGAGGACATGTATTTGCCTTTCTGTATCTGGCTTATTTTTACATGGAATAATGCCCTCCAATTTCATCCATGTTGCTTCAAATAGTAGAATTTTATTTTTATGGTGAAAATATGCTGTTGTCTCCATTCATGGAAGGACATCTGGGTTGAGTCTATATTTTGGCTATTGTATGCAGGACTGTAATGGACAGGGGGCTGCAAGCATGCTTTTGACATAACAATTTCATTTCCTTTGGCTCTGTCCTGGTAATGGAATCGCTGGATCATATGGTGGTTCTGAGTTTCTTGGTGTATTGCCCTCCTGTTTTTCATAATGGCTATTCTAATTTACAACTTCACCAATAGCAGATACACTTGTATTTCTCCACATCCTTGGCCACACTTGTTAATTTTTTTTTTTTTTTTTTTTGATGATAGCCATTCTGACTCAGTAAGATGCTGTCTCAGTCAGGCTTTGATTTCCCTTCCTTTGTGCATCATTCATCTCTTCATTTCATTTGACTGTTCATTTACGTGGATTAAGCCAAAATATTGAAAAGACCAGGCTCTCTTTAGGATGCTCTGTAAATTCAAACACCTCATCAGGCCATTCCAAAAGCACTTTACTGCTGGCCACATCCCAAATTTTTGCAACTTCATTTCTAACCAATTCCTTGCCGGGATAATGCCTTGCAGCTCTCACAACCCTTCTGACATCACTTATATATGAAGTGCTTGTTTCCACCTTGGTGGCTTTGATTTTTCAGTTATATCTGCATAGAAAATTTGGCCTTTTCCTCCTCTCCCCTAATTTCTTCATTTTAGAGGTAGCAGAGTAAGAAAAGGCTTATCTTGGTAGTCAAGTACACTAGGTTCAAATCCCAAATGGGAATTCGTTTGTGTGTGTATTTGTTGTGTGTGTATGGGCAGGTTCTCACTATAGCCCATGCTGGCCTAGAACTCATGAGTCTCCCGTTTTACCCTTCTTAGTGTTGGAATTCCAGATGTGCACCACTGTGTCCACTTTAAGTTTATTAGATTATTGCTGCCTGGCTGAAGGCAAATTGCTTAATCCTCTGTATTTTGTCCTTATTTTTTCTATAAATCTAGGAAAGAAAAATAATTAAATTCTTGAGTTTTAAAGCCAGACTATTATTATTAATTTATAATACATCCTAGAATATAGGAAATGCTTAATATAAATTAGTCAGTGGGTTGGGGATATAACTCAATTGACAGAATACTTCCATTGAAAACACTGACCTGAGTTTAAGATTGAGAACCTATGTAGAAAAATCTGTGTGCAGCGTTGCATTCTTGATATCTAAGCACTAGGGAGGCAGAGATAGGCCAGATGCACTGTGAGCTACAAGCTCCTGAGCAACCTGTCTTCATAGAAACCTGCAAGGATGGACAAATACCCGAGGGATGACATGCACACACGTGTGCAGTACACTCCTACTCCATCACAAACAATCAACACATAAACAGCCAACATTAACTTCAAACCAGTCTCAGAATTCACTCCCATAGGATTTACTCCCAACATCTATTGCCATTCTTACACTTATTAACTTCCTCCACGTGGATTTGAAACTTTAACTGGCTGCATCACCAATATTTTAAGACTCGGTCACTTGTATTTTTAATCGCTTGCTGTCCTAATTTTCTCATCAGTAAAATGGGGCAATAATAACAGGCAGAGGCGTATTTAGAGTTACTACAGAGTCAGACTGGAACATAAAAATAACAGGGTTGGTCATAGTTGCCACTTATGCCATTCTTGTTATGCGTTAGGAGATAAGTTAAAGGCTTTATTTGTGTCACTCTAGCTTCTCGAGTCTGGCACAATGGCTTGTGTGTGCTTTGCAAGTGATGGATAGGGAGGTAATGGAGTCTTATACCTGCTTTTCAAGCACAAAATCAATATATGTGGAGAGATAAAGCTGGGGTTTAGAAAAACTCAAGATGTGTGGAAACTATTAAAAAATTGGATGGAGGCTGTGGCTAAACATAGCAGTGGCAGTGATGAGCCCTGAAGGATGTAGCCGTCCCCTTCCTCATTGTTCACACTGTCATGTTTTCTACAACCTCTGCACAGAAGACACATAACAGAGCTTTCTCAGGGCTGACACCTTTGTCCTTTTCAAGTTTATGCTTGAAAGTACCACTGTACATAGCAAAGGCTTTGGAAAATACAGGGGCAGTTGAAATCACTCTTGACCTAGTTCTTGACATGCTATAAATATCATTAACAACAGCAATTAAGCATGCCATGAAGATTTTATTGTACATTTTGCAAGAAGTTGTTTGATTCTTGACCTAATTGTGGTTTGATGGTTGGGCATATGTCAGGCATCTAAAGTCTACATATGACATGTGAAAGGCTTTGGAGATAATTGATTTTTAATTTGTGGACAATAAATGATTTGGTTCCCATGATCAGAATTTACTTTCCACTGACAGAATTCATGTCTTTCCTTCTAAATTTATTAGGGTTGTTAGAACCTTAATAGGTCAGTGCTCACTCATAGATAGACATCTAACTTCTGCTCTTGCTTATTTTTAGAGATTAGTTTGGAGAATTTGTATTGGAAACAACCACAATCTGTGTGAAATTAGCAAACTATGGAAACTAGTAATAGCAAACATTGTCTCCAGTCAGCTCTCTGTACCTGAGATTTCTACATCCTTGCCATCAACTATTTGAAGATATGTAATATGGATTTCATCAGTACTGAACACAGACAGCTGTTTCTTATCCTTCTCCATGGAATGTAGTATAACAACTATATTATTCTAAGCATTAGAAATTATTTATAGATTATTTAAAGTATCTAGGAGAATGTGTTTATGCTATATGTAAACTTTCAACATTTTATGGAAGAGATTTGAGCATATGTAAACTTCAGCAATCATGAGAATAACCTAGGACAGCCATATATATTTGATGCTGGGTACTGCTATCAGCATGTTTATCTGAAAGTTCATTTATATTTATCCATTTTATGGTTTATATTTTTGTGATAAAATACCATGGACACAAACAACCTGTGGAGGAAAAGGTTTATTTCAGCTTGTCTCAGGTCACACTGTATTGCCAAAGGAAGTCAAGGCAGGAACTCAGAGCAGGAACTTGGAGGCAGTGCTGATGCAGGGCCCTGGAGGGGTTTTGCTTACTTGCTTGCTCATCAGTGAGCTTTTCTATAGCACCCAGTTTGATTAATGTAGGGATAACACCAACTACATCAACCACTAATTAAGAAAATACAGTACAGTTTTGCCTACAAGCGAGTCTTATGGAGACATTTTTCAATTGGGAGTCCCTCTTCCCAAATAAGCTTGTGTCAAGTTGCATAAAACTAGCCAGCATATTCTATCTAACCCTGATCAATCAGCCAAATCAAAACACTACAATCTGGATGCATTGTATACAATGGAAATTCATTTCTCACAGTGCTAGATGTCAGTAGTCCACAAGTGAGTGGCAGAATTGATACCTGTGGGGACCTTCATTATGGCTCGTTTATTGTGTTTTCTAAGATGTACCTTCAAATGGAGGAAAGAAAGGTCATGAAGAAAAGAGAGGGTCAAATGTACTCCCCTGTGACTCTTCATAAGGATACTAACACCATCCAAGAGATGGAGCCCTGAGGACCTAATCAACCTAAGGAACTGTCTTAGTTAGAGTCACTATTGCTGTGATAAAACACCATGACCAAAGCAACTTGGGGAGGAAAGGGTTTAGTTGGCATATGCTTCCACATGGAGGGGTGCTGCTTACTAGCTTGCTCCTCGTGGCTTGCTCACTCGCCTTTCTTATAGCACCCAATTTGACTAATCCACGGATGTCACCACTCATATCAACCACTAATTATGACATTTATTTTATTTAGATTTTCTCATATATAGAATGGACATTGCTTGCATAAATGAGCCTCAACTTCTACTTGCCCTTAACCTACCAGTTGTGATATGATTTGTCTTTTCTTCCTCTCAAACAGTAGTGTTTGTCTGGGGGTTTGGTTTGGGCAGTAGTGATCATGCTAGCATGGAGAATACACTTTAAACACTCTTAAATAGATACGCTTTTCCTTCCTAGACTCCTTTTGTAGCTATAAAGACAAGCATAGAATAGACAGTTGGGAAGAGGGACTAGAGAGAGCAGTTTGGACTGGATGAATTTCATCCTTAGAACCCAGGGATTTGACAAAGATAGACACGCAAGCTATGCAGAATTATCATTATCACAGAGGAACTATTGTTTAAGGGACAAAGATTCTTTAGATCAAAACAGGCAGAGTGCCAACACACAAGTTGGTTTTTTGTTCTGTCATTTGGAGATGATAATGGCATGGTTATTTTTAACAATGGAAAAAGAGGAACAGGTAAGAGCCAAAAAACAGAGACTAAAGGAGAAAATACGGTTGTGAGAAATATGTGGTTGTTGCTTCATCAAGCCCCTGGGGCCTACCAGGCTTTAGGCCCACATGTCTGTTAATGGAGCTGGACTCACTGAAGTTTCTTCCTGTTCCTTGAGGCGTAAATGGTCCCAATAAAAGGGATGGGTTATTTTGCAGAAATGCGTACCACGTTGTTTCCAGTTATGTGTGCTATTTCAGAATCTCCTTGACACTTTCTAACGTCAGGTGAAAATGCTTTTCTGCTCTTTGAACCTGGGTAGTTTATGTCTCATATGTTAGAAGTGATAGTTAGGTTAGGTCCCTACAGGTTCAGTCTGGTTTGTAACTCCTTGGAGTTGCTTGTCCTCAAAACTCGAGTATCATTTTGTGAGACCATTCAAGCCCTATAAAACAGCTAGCTCTGAGCTATCTAGATGACATTTTCTTCTAAATTCTCAGCCAATAGTGAATGTCATCTGCCAGTCATGTGAATAAGTTGCCCAACTTATAGTCTAGAGGATGCCTTGGTAGTATCAATGAGTAGAGTAAAGACAGACTTTGCTTTCACAGACCCTGTGCCAAATACAGATTCGTGAACAAACAAATGCTGCTGCTGTAAGCCTGAGAACAGGGGTATTTTATTAGGCAGCCATAAGTGGTAGTGACATTAGGAGCTCCTTCCCATGGCTTACTTCTGCCCCTACTCCATCTAACAAGTGCACTAAACTTTTGTTTTGACTTACTATGGTTTACTTTATAGTTTTGGACAAGTGTCTATTGTTGTGTTCTCCATCTTTGTGATGTAGCCTTTCTAAGATGGAAACATGTTGAAGGTTTCTAAAAGCCTTCTGGAAACCCCACTTTTGATAAATTTCCTTCCTCCTCTCTAGGACCATGATGTGTAATATGATAGGCTGTAGGCACATGTGATGCTTCAAATTAGAATGAAATTAAAATCTAATGTAATTAACAATTTTCTTCTGTGCCTATATGAGCCATATTTCAAGTGTTCCATATTTATGTGTGGGTATTGGCTAAACATGTTAAACAGTGAAGAATGTCAGAGCCTTCCCAGTCCCTCACCATTCTACTGGCTTGGGCTCATTCACCATTCACACTTGTGCTTCAAGTCTGAATCCTCTAGATACTGAGATATCACTGTGGGAAATCCCAGTGACCTTGAGTGCAGAGCTTAAAGGGCCTGCTTTTATCCCCCAGGCCTGAACCCTAGAGAAGACAGAGAAGGTTATCCCTGTCTCAGTTAAACTGGTCATGTTTCACTGACATTCACACAAAAGGATGGCCGTTTGTAGTTTTGCCTAAACTCTTGCCTATTCCCTGGAAACAAGGAATATTATTTATTTATTTATTTATTTATTTTGGTGATATTAGTTTCTTTTTAAAAAATCCAACCTGACTTCCAAAATTGCACAATTTACAGACATTATCCTAGTAACAAAAGATATCCCTCTGCAAATACTTGGGGGGTCCTATTCCTGCACCCCCCAGAGTCCTCAGCACACAGGGCTCCTGCTGATTTGACAGTGAACTCTGGCATGGGGTGGATATTGCTCCCTCAAAAAGAAAAAGAATAACTTCAAGGTAAAAGGGCCTTTATTCTCTCTGGGCATAAGTTTCCTTGAAAGCTTGTTTATTGACTTTTCTTGTAACAACAGAACTTACAGAGTATAAAAGGAGGAAAAAAGGTAGCAAAGAAATAATATCAGCAGGCTTACTCATCAGCTTCACCTTGTTTGCAGTCAGCCACCATACACTGTGAAATAAACAGTGCCACAAGCCGATTCTCAATTGTTTTGTTTTTTTAATGGAAACCATAGAATTTAATTGATCAAAGAGGAAAGTAAACATTTAAACTCTCCAGCACAGGTCACTTCCCATCAAAAGTGCTTACGCCTGGATTTGTGTTTGCGAGGAAAATGCTGGAAGCAGCTGGACAGAGGAAGACATGACTAAGAAAATGAGAGACAGATGCCTGGTGCCACTGACATGGAGCCTGGTGCCCAGCAAGAATCAACTTGTCACATTACCTGAAATGCCTCACACATGTGCTATTTCTGCATCCAGATGTTTTCCTAAAATTCTGACTCATATATTGAACTTTTCATGACCCTTGACCTTTCCCAAATTTCTGACTTACAAAGGAGCCTTCTTTTAATAAGATGGTTCTACAAGCTGGTATACTTCCTATCTTCCTCCTGTCTTTCTGTAGTTCGCAGTAGACTGTGGATGTCCTGGTTTCTCTTCTGTTGTTGTGATAAAATAGCCTGGCAAGGACAACTTAAGGAACAAAGCATTTATTTTAGCTCACAGTTCCAGAGCAGAACAATCCATCATGGCAGTGAAGATGGTGAAGGAGCAGGAGCCTGTCCTGTCATAGAGCATGGGCAGTCTAGAGGCAGAGAGAACACGAAGTTAGCTCAGGCTATAAATGTTCAAGGTGATGTACTTTCATCAGGAAGGCTTCAGAATGATCTGTAGCTTTCTCAAACACCACTAGCAGCTGGAAACCAAGCATTCAAACCTGTGAGCCTGAGTGTGTGTGTGTGTGTGTGTGTGTGTGTGTGTGTGCGCGCGCGCGTGTGCATGTGTGTGGTGTGTATTGAGGTAAGGTGGGGAGCATTTAAATTAAAACCAAAATTGGATATCTGAAATTTTCTATTTAAATTTGTTTAACCCAAAACTTTCTAAAATTATTGTATCATGAAAAATTATTTTACCACATATTTTACTTGGTATACATGAAAGAAAATTTCTTTTAGGCAGCAGTTTGATACATTTTGAAAAGGTGATTTGTTAGAATCCATAATAGTTTTCTTTTTAAATGTGTAGTGATTGGATATTGTAAGAAAAATAAAAGAAAATGAAATAATATTATTACCCTTTAGAATGGGCAACAGAAGTGGGTGAGCGTGTGCATGCATGGTGTG
>JADRCD010124722.1:0-10147 GCA_019843815.1 Montemys delectorum
TTTACAGTATTTTCCAGGGATAAATAAAAGAAAAGCAGGTTGAAAATAAACTATAACAAATATTTGTATACAGTTGATCTGTCTCTGTTGCTTAGAAATGTTTAATTCTAGGCAGTTCACTTTAAGAAAAAGGCTGCATTTCTTAGAACTAAAGAGGAAGCAGCAATCAAAAGAGATTTGATTTGAGTGTGTGTGTGTAGATTTTTTAGAAAATATTTTTATATAAATAGAATTAGGATCATTGTGATCCCAGAACTCATTTTACAAAATGTAGTTGACACTGGCCTCACTGGTTTCCCAAGACTAAGTGATTCTATTCCTTAAACCTCCTAAGTAGCTAGGACTACAACCATGCAGCACGAAGGGCAGCTTCTCCAAACGCTTTATAACAACCATGAAAAGAAAAGTTAGGGGAAGAGGATCCAGATTAGAAATTTAAGACTCAATTAGTCATGCTTGTTAAAATCTATGTCCACTCTCAAGTCCCTTGCAGCAGGATTAAGTTGGCTGACAAGTAGAAGTGATTTGTTTATAATTTGGGGCAGGTTTTTTTTTTTTTATTACCTGTACAGTGAGTGCATTTGTGTGTCACTAGAAAGAGAATGTCTGCAGTTGAGAAAGGGCAGTCTAGATAGAAATGCAGGGGGCTAGCACTAGAGAAATCTGACAGGCTATTTGATCTCCTCAAGTCATGGGAGCATCCTAGAGACTGATAGTAAGCTGCCTTAGGTTCTTCAAGTTGGTTTTAAGGTGTCCCTGCCTGATAGGATTCCGAGCTTCTTGGCTACCCACATTTGTGTGGAAATTTGGGTAAGATTTCTTTAGGCTCATTTAGGTGTCTGTCCTTAAGAATAGCAGCATACCCTTGGTAGGTAGGCTCATGGATCTCTTTATCTTATATCATCTATGCTTTCTTTTCTAGGTAAAAGTTTTAGTCAACTAAATAGTAGATTGCTATTTCTAATTTGTTCTTGCATTTTATCCATATTTTTCCTGTGATTTTAAGTAATGTTTGTTTTTATTAACTGAAAATGAGGAATAACTTGTATTTGGTTCAATGTCTTGCTCAGGGCCATACTAGCGACTCAAAATGAGACCAGGGATATACCTTCAATGACAGCTTTTAGGATAAGACCTCAAAGAGTGACCTGAAAGCTAATTGCTACTTTTCTGTCACCAGAAATTACATTTAATGTTCATCCTCTACATCCCAGGCAAATCATCTTCACCATGAAGTTATGTCAATACAGTTCTTTTTAACAGCCTCCACAGATTAAACAAAAAGAATAGACAAAGAAAAAACGCTACTCAGGTACGCCCTGACATGTGTGTTTTAGAAAGTGATAGAGACACAGATGAAATATGAAAAGGATGCTGGACATTGTCTCTTTTTCAGGCACTGTCCATTTACAGGTTAGATTTCGATGGGTTTCTACTTTACTAAGATGTGGGTGTGAATGGTGTCTCTTCTTTACTGTATCTGGAAAGTAATGCCCTATCAGAAAGGACAAGGGCTACCATTTCTGATTCTCTGCAATCATGTTTTGTGCCCAGAGGACTAGTGCTGTTTTTGATAGAGCTCTTGCAGTTTCTCCTTATGTGGCAATATAAAAGACATTATGCAACAGGGTGCATTGGGGAACAGGGTGGGAGGGATACCTTGTTGGAAAACAAAGAAAAGCTTGAATATCACCTTTTGGTTTTTAGACTGTGACCTTTATGGACAAAACAACAGGAAAAAACAGCAGAACCTCAGTTGTTTTCCTTTACAAATGGACATAATGAATGCGTTGCTTTATTAAGTTTGTGTGGTGTGGCTGGAGAGATGGCTCAGTGGATCAGTGCACATAGTACACTTGTAGAGAACTTGGGCTTGGTTCCCAGGACCCATATCAGGTAGCTCGCAGCCATTTTGGCCACCTCAGGCTCCTGCACTCTTGGATACACATCTACCCACTCACACGTACACAAGTAGTTGGGAGACTAATTAGGAAAGGGGAAAGGAAATGGAGAAAGGTAATATGAAGAAGAAGAGGGTAATGAGGATGAATGTATGTGACATTTTATGCATGTATAAAAGTGTAATAATTGAAATACATAATTTCATACAGTTAATATGCTCTATTGAGATGCTTTTCAAGAGACGGCAAAAATATTAGACTTATATACCACAAAGGTGTTCATCTGAGTTCTGTTTAAATTGCGTAGAGATACAGTCAACAAGACCCAAGCATGAAGCTGATACCTCACCTCAGTACTAACGTCAGGGGCTTGCCTTTGTGCTTCTACCTGTGTGCTTGTACCTTTGTGCTTGCTCAGCCAGTGGTGTGAATGCACAAGGATGCTTTTGAGAATTCTTGCCATCTGGTATTGATGAGAATCCCAAAGAAGGTGGGGGAACTATTTCTTCTCAGCAGCGGTTTTGATAACTTAAACTCCCAACTCATTTATGGGAACATCCCGACAGCCTCCTAAGTATCCAGTATCTAAGTACTTGGAGAGGATAAGATAAACCTCGTTAGTTCATCCAGAAGTGTAAACTGAAACGTGGTGCACCTTACATAGCAGTCTTTTATGTCTGCAAGTTTCTTTTTTTTTAAAAAAAGAATTATTTATTTTTATTTATATGATTACACTGTAGCTGTCTTCAGACACACGCCAGAAGGGTGCATTGGATCCCATTACAGATGTGACGCCATGTAAGCCACCACTTGGTTGCTGGAAATTGAACTCAGGGCCTCCAGAAGAGCAGTCGGTGCTCTTAACCTCTGAGCCATCTCTCCAGCCCTGCAAGTTTCAAACACATGAAAAGTGGGGGTGGGGGGCGCTACTTGGGTGCTGAACCTGTGTGTGATTTGATCTGTTTTATGAATGGCTAGAGCAGTGGTCTCAGCTGTAGACAGACCTTGTGTCAGTAGTTTTAAAAGTAAACTTGAGGCTGAATTCAGATTGACATGGACCATAAGGAAAGGCTTTTTGGACTTTTTTTTTTTTTTTTTGTGGCGTGGGATGAATTTCAAAACAGGGTTTCACTGTGTAACTTGGCTATCCTGTATACTGGACTGGCCTCGAACTCACAGAGGTCTACCTGCCTCTGCCTTCTGAGTGCTGGGATTAAAGGTGTGCTCCACCACTGCCCTGTTTAGCAAAACTTCTGAACACTGGTTGCCCTTTATTATTTAAACGACACCCCCCCCAACCCGCAAAAAAAAAAAAAAAAAACCCAACAACTTGTGATTGAGAAATTGAACAGCTGGCAACATGTAGCATAGTGTTTTGCATATTACCATGCTGGGAAAAAGTAGGAATACCTCTGTATTTTGTGAAGAGTGATTTTCCTCATCTTCAGAAGGATCTACAATTGGATTCAGTTAGGTAACTCTTACATATGCGCAGAACATTAAATGTGCACAAATCATTTTGTAGGGTGACAACGGAAGCTACTTCTTGTGTTTTTTATCGTCTGCAAGTTCTAATCCCTACTGATCAGGTGTCTGAAAAGCATGCTTCGTAACACCGATCCTGAACTCACAGGAGGGACGAGGCGGTATCATCGATTCTAGTATTTGATCCTGAATTGTTTTCCTAATTTTGTCTACTAGCCTAGCATTCATTAAAATGCAGCAAAATGTCCAAATGACAGACTGTGTGACCTCTGCTAAGTACATGCATGATACTTTTTCTAAGTTACATTTCTCATTGCGCTCATAGGCCCTTCGTATGGTCTTGTATCTATCTCCAAAGAAATCCCGGTAACATTTTTAGCTATCCAAGAAAACAATTCAAATAAAAGTGCTTAAAATGGTGACCAGCAATGACAGGAAATGCTGGTTGCCCTCGTCTCCTTCATTACTAAGCGAGGCCCCAGCTGCCTGACTGGCTTTAAACTTCCTGCTTGAGGGCTGCTTGGGTCAAAAGTAGCTGTGTTTTCCATATAGAGATTTTTTTTTCTTTATTCTGTAAGGCCACAATAAATCTGTCACTGGACTGCATATTTTGTATATTTTATGGACTGAATCATGTGGTTTGAGTTTAATTTGGAAGGCAGTGCTTTTACAATCAAGATTTTTTTTTAACCCTGACATGTGCAGCTTTGGGGTCTGAGATTACACTGGTCTCCAACATTTTATGACTTTATTTACACAATAGTGATTGCTGAGGAGGGCATTTCCTGCTAGTTAATGACTGGCTGGAAGGCCCAACAGTCCAAATCCAGAGGGAGAGGTCCATTCATTAAATGCCAAGAAGGAGCCTGACCTCCTTTTTCACGAACTGGTAGGGAGAGCGTGAAACTGCATTCTACCTTTTGAATTGCCCAGAACATGGACAACAGAGCTAGCTATGGAGATGGGGCCTCATGGCATGAGGAATAGGGCTTCTTTTCCTGACAGGAACATGCTAAGTCTTTCCTTTAGGTTGTCAAACAGGGCCAGGAGGATAGTTCCATTAGGTTGTCAGTACATAGAGATCCAATAAAGTTGTAGGCCCCTAACTGACCACTAACTGCTTGAAAATGCTCAAGTAGGAGGTGCTACAGCTACTTTACAAACCTGCACTGTTGCATGATTGAGTTTCTTAATTGGTTGAATAACTGATTATGACTTAAGTAGACAAGAACAATTTAGAAAGGGATTGAAAGAATGGCTTCGTTCAAGGTCACACTTGAAAGGTACCAGCTCTTTGTTGTTAACTCCTGCTATAATAAAGGGAAGTACTTTATTATAGTTTAACATTTGTGGAAGTACCTTGGAGGGCTGGAGTAGTAACCATTTCACCCATAGCATCTCTGGGAAAGAGTTTTGTTCTCCTGTAATTCTTGCCTGCTGTAAACCAGCTGAAGTGTGAAGAACTTGGCATTGATTTAGAACAAAAACAGAATTAAGACCAAGGCTGGGTTCACATCTAGGAATCCCTGACTTCCTGGCCTGTCCTTCACTCCTCTTAGCTTGTTAAGCCTCCAATTTGCCAACTAGTTTGCTGTTCATAAAAGATAAACATCTGTTCTGGGCTCTTTTAGTAGGTACATCCATATGAAAACAGTTGTGTGACACAGAACTTGCCTTGCTCCTTTACTTGACATTAAAGTTCTTTTATATCTTCCAAACTTGGTGAGGGGTAGACGGACTGAGCTGGAGCTTTCAAATACAGGCAATCACTGAAAGCCAGACACCTGGATTTCTTCACTGGATTGAGTAATCTGTCACATGCTGAGCAAACCAAATATTAAGTTTCAGTTTTGAGTCTGGCAAATGTCATCATATACTTTTAAAATATTCACTAATCTGGGGATTGCTGGTCATTACCAGTTCTCAAAATGAAGAAGGTTTTGAAGTTTTGAATGCTCTACAAATAAACTGTATACCCATTATAGTTGTTATTAGTAAATGGTTCCTTCAGCAGATTTTTCAACAGAAAAGTGAATGATGAAATAAAAAAAAGGTCAAAACATGATTGTTTAAAAACTCTAATTCAAATGTTATAAATCACTAAAGTTTTACTGGATTGAATTAATTACAGTATTCTCATTTACAAACTGTTTTGGATTAAGAGCCAACAAAGTTTTCCCAATTAGGTATCCTATTGACCTGAATATTATTTTCAAGCATAATTGACAACATGGCTGCATTTAAAGAACGATCCTAAAACCTTAGAGATAGCTTTCTCTACAAATTTAATTATACCTTTCATTTTCTTGACATTATTATTTTGCTTAGCAAACTCCTGCTGTACAGTTAATCTAAAAGTATAATATTTTAAGGTTTGACTATTTCAGTCTAAATTACTGGTGTCAAAATGTGAACATTTACCCTGCTGTATATGGGTGTAATAATATTTCCTTGTTCTCTTTGCCTAGTTGTTTCATCTTTGTAGTTTTCAGGCATCAGGAAATGACTGAGCTGCATGCCTTGAGATGCAGGTAGTCAGTTGCACTTAGCGTCTCTTAAGAACAAAACTGCAAATAATGGATGATAAGAAAATATCAGAACATATTATCTAATCACATGAGCCATTTTGGGTGAGGCTTACTTCAAATTCATGTGCATGTGTATTAAGTTAGAATATAACATGTATTTATTATTACTATCTATTGCTATCAACAAAAAGTTTACTAGTCGGTGTTTTAGGATATGGTAATTCAAACTAGGTCAGAATATATTTTTTTTCTTTTTTGAATATTTGTGAGGACAGTGATCAAGGGGTCCTGAGACCTTTGGTGCCAAAATACTGAGTGATGTTGGTTAAGTGCCTGTTTCCAAATATCTGAGATATTCATGGGAATGATTACTCAAAAGAAAAAAAAAAGCCAAGAAAATACCCGTATCATCTTTCTAGTAATGAAATCCAGGAATAGAAAATAAAAAAAGATTTGCTCTGCTGACCAGATATGATACTAAACACTAATGCAATCCATTGGGAGATTTGAGTCATCCTTACAAGTTTTCACATTCTGTGTATATTCTATTTAATTAAATCATTGGTAGGAGGACAATGTTGTCATCTAGGGCACTGTTATATCTGTGGTAGGATCATATGCAACTTGTCTTCACCCTCCTACATCTGTGGCCATGTTCCTTCCCAGTGTTATCAAATTGTTTTCTGTCCTGGATGTATTGAATTTATCCGCAAAGGCCTCTTCCTGTGGGTATCCTTGGAGCAGTAATGATTTCTCAGCCCTGAAGACTTGAAATGCCTTTCACCACAAACATTTAATTGTTGAACTTATTACTGTCCTAAAAATAAAATCTCACTATTGAATACTTAGCATCTGAACTCCATGAGTTTGGAACTTCCTCCTCAGAAATATTACATGTAAAGCCTAAGAATAGGAAAAGAAATACATCTAATCATGGCGTCATTTCTAGTCAGTTTATGAAAGGAGATGTAAAGACACCAACAAGCATAATAGACAAGCTGTCAGAACAAACATCAAAGCATTGAATATGTTACTTTATTCCCAATGTTGGTGAGTGAGTTTGTTTGCCAGACCCTATTTCTTTGCCTACCGTTATCTTTTACCACCAGCAACATTTATACAGTTGGTTGTATAATTATAAGTTAAGTGTTAGTTATTCAAAATTTTCAGTTCTTGCAAGCATGTATGTAGTTTGTTGTATATTTTAGGTAGGAAAGATTAGTCATTGTTTTGAGTGTCAACTACATTTTTTTCTTTAGCTTCCTGCTTGGGGGGGGGTGTATAGGGGGATGTTATGAACTGTCTGGCAAATTAATAGTGAGAAGCAAAAGTTTTGATAGAGTATACCAAAAGCCATTGACATCACAGCTATCATTCATGTAAATGTAACATTCATTCTAGGGTTTTTTTCTCCATCTGTTTAAAAGTGGTATTGTGATATGTTGTGAAACATTCCTTACAAATTACATTTGAAACGTTTTAAAGGTTAGCATACAGAACTTCAAGCCTTTGGCAGGTGAATGTGCTTGTGAGTGGTGACTAACCTCGGGAGTAAGACTAATTGTCTTCTAGAATGGAGAAAGAAGAGGAAAGGGGGAGGGGTGCAAGATTTGCTACTTCTGCTTGGGTTGTTCTTTAGATCACAGTCCTCATTTTTTGTGAACTGTTCTGGCCAAAGGAATGTTCTGATGTTCGTATTGCTGTTGGTAGACATTTTGTGAGGTCATCTTTTAGTTCCAAGAATTGCAAACTGCAATGATGGGGCATGAAGAAAAGAAAAGCCTCCATCTCAGCTCCTAGTGGGATGCCCCTGTTCGCATCATTCCTCATCTTAGATAAATGAAACAAGAAAAAAAAAAACAGAACAAAATAAAATGAAAACCTCTCTCAAAGTGGCAGATTTTCTTTTTACAGTTGGCTTGCCCCAGATCCCTATAAAGGACTTTTTGCTAAGCATGTTTCTAGAGTTTAGAGATTTCCTTTCCCTATCTAGAGCAGAACATGTTTAGGATAGGAAGTCAGAAAAATCAAATTAAAGTCATTGCTTCTGTGCTTCTCCAGATCGTTCCCTGACATGCTTGGCATGGGTACTTGTATAGAGGGCAGCCACTGCAATCTAGGTGTTAGGAGCTGAGGCTTCCCCTGACAGAGAGGCTTGGTGATATTGACACACTTGGGTGGCAGGAGAAGCTGTGTTTACAGCTACCTGCACCTCCAGAAGTGAATTAGACTTTTAAATCAATCTTAATATCTGTAGGCAGGAGTTTATATATAGGAATAAAATTTGAACCCCCATTTTCACACCCAATAAAAATGTCCTATAAGAGGTGTTTATTCAGAGTCAACTGACATTTATTGAACAATTACTGTGTGCCAGATGGTCTGCTAGGTACTTTAATTTTGTTTTGACAAAAATTTCTTAGTATGAAATATAATTTGTTGTGGCCAATCAGGTATTCTCTTTGGTGTCTATTACACACCCTGCTAAAAATCTACCCTTCAAGCCTTTTACATATATCTCCCATGCAAGCCATACATTCGTACTCCTCTCATATTCTCTTAATGGTTTGGATACGAGCTCCTTATCTGTCTGCCTTTACCTTTCAGGTGCTGCCATTATAGGTGTGAATCACTACAACCATCAGAAACCTCTACTCTTTGAGGTTATTGTGCAGGTACCAATGACCAAAACTAGAATTTCTCAATACGTTTATTTTACCACAAGCGCCAGGGAAATAAATTTCCTTTAAAAATTTTTTAAATTAAAATGTAATTACTTCATCTTCCTCTTTCCCCTTTCTCCCTACAACCGTTAGCATGTAACATCCTTCTTAAACATGTACATACATACAATCAGCAGAGTCTATATAGTCACTTGTATATGTGTATGGTTTCAGGGATGACTACTTGTTATTGAATAACCAAGTTGGTCCTGGCGTTATTCCTGAGGAAGGCTCTCTTTCTCCTGCTCTTAGCATGTCTTAGTTGCTTATAGTCGTTTAGCCCTTTATCTCGAGTCGTAGCCCCCTTCCGTGTTAGTTTGTGAAGCTCATGTTTACAGTCATATTGTTGAGACTTCCTGGGTGTGAGCCCCCCGTCATTTCTAGAAGATGCAATCTGACAGAAGCCATGCCATTCCTCTGACTTCTATAATCTTTCCATCCCTCTTCCACGATGCTCCTTGGTCCTTTGGTGCAGGAGTCATGTTGTAGACTTATTAATCAGTGCTGCCTGCATTTTGGTCACTTGTCCTTTTCTATAAAGGTCTTTGTCTGCTGCAAAGTGAAGTCTGTCCCTTGGATGAGGCATGAGAGCTGGGCCTAAGTGTGGGTATAAGGATAAATGTTTAGAAAGTAGGGAGGAATTATACCGGCTTAGTAAAGTGGTGGTTGTAGGTTATTCTCTAAGATCCATGACCTCACTAGCCAAAGGTAGTTAGCTAGGTTTCCAATAACCAACATCATTTCCTCCTTATTGAGCAGGCCTTAAGTCCAAATACAGAACTATTGGTTGCTGCCAAATTTTGTATGCATAGTATGGCTACGGAAGAGACCACTGTTAGTACAGTTGGAAAACTTTTATTAAAACTATGTATGCAGGCAGTGGTGGCACACACCTTTAATCCCAGCACTTAGGAGGCAGAGACAGGCGGATTTCTGAGTTCGAGGCCAGCCTGGTCTACAGAGTGAGTTCTGGGACAGCCAGGGCTACACAGAGAAACCCTGTCTCGAAAAATAAAAAATAAATAAATAAATAAAATTAAAAAAGGATTCATTTTAAAACCATGTATGTATCCATATAGAGTATATGTTGTATGTGACTTTAGACTGTTCCTTATGTCTTTTAAGGCACCCTTACTGTTATTTTACTTTCGCCCCTCTCCTTCCCAAACTAAAGCCCTCCCTCTAATTCTTCCAGTTCTCCCTTCAAATTACTTATATCCTGATATTCTCATCCCTAGTGCTACCTCTTCTCTGGTCCCCTTTAACTTGTCTGGTTCTGTAGTTACTCCAAGTTATAAACTCACATCTGAAGATTTAGAGTTTGGAGGCACAGATGAGAAAGAACAGTCAACATTTGTCTTTCTGGGTATGAGTTACTTCCCTCAGTATAATCTTTACCCTTCCATTAATTTACCTGAAAATGTCATAATTTCATTTTGAAAGAAGGTTTCTTAGATGTAATGCCTGAGAACTCATGGCTGAAATAAATACCACATTCCAAGGATTAAAT
>JADRCD010124722.1:10247-34350 GCA_019843815.1 Montemys delectorum
TTTGGCTTTCTATGTCTCTCTTCAAGATACTGTGCAAATATCACGTGTTGATAATAATTTGAGAATACTCTATCAAAATAGTTTAATGACATTTTCAGAGTGCACACCAAACAAAATCAACGAAAACTTAGCATGGAAAACATAGGTGGAAAATACATGTGAAATGGCAGTAGAAGTTTGACTTTTTAACTCCATGTTCATACTTTCTGATTTAAATTTATCCTTTCCATACTCATCCCATTTATATCTCCTTCCTCCCTCCCTTTTTTTCTTTTCTCTGTTAAAGGTCAAACTCAGGGCCTTACTCTACTAAGCAACTCCTCTGTATGGTTTACATTTCTTCTTTACCATTTTACTCTGAAGAAAGTAGATTTCTATGCAATCCCAAGTAGAGTAAGAGCTTAAATGGCTTTACAATTTGATTCTGTTGATGTCTTTTTTTTTTCTTTGCTCAATTGAAGCCACAAGCTAGGTCATAACTATCACATAAAGTATGCATGAGGTTATCAAGCCTGTGACCATGGATTTGGAACTGTTTGCTTAACTGGTAGACTTGTAAAGAACAGCAACTTTTTTTTTTTTTGAGGAAATCACTTTGATAACCAAGTTGTGAACTCTAGATATCCTTAATTATTTTTTTTCTGCTATCTCTTCAAAAGCTTTGTTGTACATTACCAAAGAGCTCCTCCTCATAGGAACATCTGTCCTCTTGCAAGGGCTTCCTCTTAGATTTCTTCTTATGATTGCTTACTAGATCGAGCAAAGAAATTGAAGTGGTAGGTAGATGCTTCTGAGTTCTGAGGAATATTAGTAGCATGTGTTCTCAGTATACTATTGTCCAGTAAAATTATATATTTATAAGGATTCACACATTGAAATGAAAAGAATTAGACTTGAAAACCAACAGAAAAATGTATTTCCCCATAAGTCTGTGTTTTCCTATGAGGGTCATGTATGTGCATGCATGTGTGAGTGTGATTAATATTGTAATAAATACCAAAGAAATGACGACTTGTTTGTTGAGCTTAAGGTGGAAAAATTCCAGCAAGGAAGACAAAGGTGAGTGATGAGAGAGCATTTCCAAACATAGCCCTCTTAAAATGGCCTTTCAGTAAAAACCATTGCCTCCACCTCTGGCCATCTGCATTGCATTCAGAGGAGCATTTACTTTAGAATGCCAAGTGCCTTGTCTTTCTCAAACGCGGGGAAGTCTGGTTTTGTGGAGTTGTAAGGCCTATTCACTTCTAAGCAAATTCTGTTCATTTTTTTTCTTGTATTAGTTCACCATCAGAACTCTTCCTTGCCTCCCAGTGCAAACTTCACCTTATGTTTGCTTGTTTAACACCGCCTCTTAGTACATCTCTAAGTACCTGTGTGGACAAAGGGCAGACATAAATTCCAGCATATCCTCCAAACCCAACCATGGGCTTGATTCTTGCAACAATTAAACTGAAAATTCTACTATTTATAAGTGTAATATGAACAGTTCATACAATACAGGTGGTCATTTATGTGACTTCAGTCAGGATGCTGCACAACTTCATGTGAAACAAAAAAGCAACTCTCCAAAATCCAGGAAGAAAAGGTAAGCACATCATTCCCATTTGACTTTTGCAAGCAACTTTTTGTAGCACACCAACCCTGGCATCCTTCTCAAACAATGTTTGCCTGAGAAACTCACTATATCTATAACTTTAGGAAATTTCCTCAGCCATAACTATAGTAGTCACTGTGTTGTCTTGTTTAAAAAAAAAACATTTACAGATGACCTAGCTATTACAAATTTGCAATGGGACATTCTAAATGCAAAATACATTACTCTCACCCCTGCAACAGGAACAGATGCAAATATTCACTGGGAGAGTCTTAACTCATACTTCAAGAGTTCTAAAGTATATTGCTTTATTATATGTATATTTTTATGTGTGGTAGCTATGAATCTGTTTGAATTGATTTTCCCCATGCAATACCTGGCCAAAAGTAAAATATTTAATCATATGAATTTACTCAAGGATGTTAGATGATAACCAGTTTTTAGTTTCAGCGTGGTGCTAACTCCAGAGCCATCAACTAGGAAGTAACATAGATTGGAAGGAATATTGAAATCATGTTAGGAAGTGGCAGGAAGAAATGATATAATGCTACTGTTTTCCCATAAGAGTTGAATATTCTGTATGTGAAATGCTTGAGACCAGAAGTGTTTCAGATTTAAAGTTTTTTTTTAATACTGGATTATTTGAATATGTACAGTGAGCTATATTTGGAGTTAGACCCAAACCTAAACCTTAACTTCATGTATGTTTCATATAAACCTTGTAAGAAATTTTATATATTCACATAAATTTGTGCACAAAGCAAAGTTTTATGACATGGAATTTTTTGCTTAAGGCACTATGTGCACTATGTCAGTGTTTTTTAAAAGCCCTTGGTTTTCAGTACCATGGTCCAAGCTTTTTGGATTTCACTTATCAGATTAGGGATATTCAACCTGTAGTAACGGCCACTCATTCTATGCAAGACTCTTGGGTAAGCAATTTACAGATACTATCTCCTCTAATGTTCAGAGCACCTCTAGGAGTTAGTTGTTCTTATTGTTCTCATTACAGATGGGGAATCCTCAGCTCTGAGGCATGTGCCTGGAGACATTATGCTAATCAATAGCAGCATTACTACCTCAATGTAAAGCCCTATCTTAATTAGATAGACTCCACATTTGCATTAGAGAAGTATAAAACTGGTTTGGGAACTTGAGTATGTTACCTGAATTTTCACATGATGGTCAACTGCGATTAAGAATTGCATAAAAATAGGAAACACACAGATTTTACAATTTGCTTTCAAGTTATAGAGTTATATGGTTAGAAGGGGTAGGGAGGGAAGCATCATAAAATGACTATGCAGCTGCTGAGGGTAAGTCTGCTTGGGACAATACTCTCAGTAACAGTATCACTTAATGTTCCTCACTTTTACAGTGTGAGGTTTACTATGGTAGTACCTGATTTGTTTTTCTAGTTTTTAAATTTTTTATTTTATGTCTATTGTTATTCCTATTACATGTATGTATGTGTACCACATGTGTGCTTGGTGCTCTTGGAGGTCAAAATAAGGCATAAGATACCCTGGAATTGGAGAGGCAGATGGTTATGAGTTGATATATGGGTGTTGGAAATTGAACCTGAGTTCTCTAGAAGAGTAGCCAATGAGCATCTCTCAAGCCACAGCTCCTCGTATTTCGTTTTGAGAGGGGGTTTCACTATGTAGCCTTGGCTGGCCTGGAACTAGTTGAATAGATCATGCTGGCCTTGAACTCATTAGAAATGGGCTTGTCTCTGCACCCTCCAGTGTTGTCAGCTTTACAGTTTTTATGGTCTTTCAAAGAAGCTCTATACAGCTTTGTTATGTCCTCAATTCCCCCATTCATACTCAATTATTAATGGGCTTCCTGTGTCTATAAACTTGCCTATTCTGGACATTCTCTTGAATGCCAGAATAAAAGGCCATATTTGGCTTTTACTAATATTTTCATAAGTATGTTTTATTTGGAATATTTTAATGTAGAGTGGTAAATGCATAGAGCATCTCCACAGCACATTTTAAATCAAGGTTTAGCCTGGTGTGGTGATTGATTTATAGCTACAGCACTCAGGAGGCTGAAGTGTGAGTTCAAATCCAGCCTAAGGTACATAGCAAAGAGGGGTATATGGAGGGGTTGAAAGAATTAAAAAGAAGGATGAAATGACATGGTTCTATTGTCATAACAAAGAAGAAAAGAAAAAATACTGATTTGAATAACCAAAAAAGTAGATATAGCCCAAATATCAATCAACTACTGATGAGATACATAAAAATATGGTATGCTTACACATAATTGAAGAACAGAAACAAACAACAGGAGCTAGAGATGATGTGGCGATTTAAAGCAGTGTGTTCCACTTCTCAGCACCCAAATGGCAGTTCACAGCCATTGGGAACTCCAGTTCCAGAGGATTTAATGTTCTCTTCTGTCTTCTGCAAGCACATCATGCAGACAAACACATAAAATCAAATAATATTAAACCTTGTAACTATAAAAAAAAAAGCCAGAAGAGCATACTGCTACATAACAAGAGCGAGCCATGAAGACATTACCTAAGCTCAGAAAGCCACATACTATATAATTTGATTCATATGGAATATCCAGAAAAGGCAGATTCATAGAGGACACCCACTAGTAATTGTATATGGATGGAGATAGAGGGATGGGGTTATATCTGAGCTGTATGAGGCTCCTTTTTAAGAAGAATTAAAAACTATAAAGTTGACAGCATTGACAATTGCAAACATCTATAAATATAGTATAAGCTTCGAATTGTAATTTTGTACAGGGTATGTTATATGTTATATGTATTACATCTCGACCAAACCACCATTGCATGCTTTACTATAATCTATGTAGGAACTTACAGTATTTTCATTTTGAGAGCTACATGAGTTACACCAATAGAATTGATCGATTTTTAAAGAAAGGTGATTGTTTGGCACAGCTTTGGAATCCTGTTGATTCTATGGCCTTTGTGAGAAAGTTAAATTCTTAACTGAAGCCCTCATTTGACCATCTTCTTTTTTAGGCGTACTCTCATGTAGTGGGTATTTTTGCTGTGCATCCTTACACGTAAGTCAAAATTCAACTTTGTTACCATGGAGCACAGTGTCTTCCATAGTGCATGTGTTCATTACTTTTATTCTTTTACCAAGTTTCTTGAGAATTTGCTAATAGGAATTATTGATACAGGCACTGATAAGAGCATCCTTATTCATTTCAAGGATTTCATGGTCAGGCTTACAGTTGAGCATCATTTTGATAGGGCAATAAGCACTGACATGGCATGGACTGACTTGTATTCCAGAGAAGATGAAACCTTTAGGGTAGGTCTTTCTGAATCTGGTCACTTCAAATGGCTAGTGTGCACACTGTACATGGAGCATTTCCCACCTTTGAACCCATCCAATAACAAGACATTGAGCATTTTACTAAGATAGTGAGGTTAAACTGTATTTTTCCAGCATATCAAAGACCCATGCATTTCACCATCAATGAAATTATAGGTTTTATTCGTAAATGAACCTCAAGTAGAGCTATTATTAACATAGCTTGCCACCTCTAGACATCATTTTATATCTTGATGGAGCTTTGAATAATCTCTATATATTTATAGAAAGTATTTGAGTTCCTTATTGTGTTAGACCCAGATATTATGCATTTTGCACCCAGGAGAGGAAGTACAGATTAGTCACTGACAGCAAACATTCTAGAACATGTCTGAATTTGATTGTAACTTTTCTTCTGCAGAACTTTGAGCCAACTTACTTAATCTCTCTGTGTGTGAATTTCCTCATTTGTTAAATGAAGTAGGAGAACCTGTCTTACAGGATTGTTATGAGCAATGAGTAAATTAGTGTATTGTGTTTAAAACAGTGCATAGCACATAATACAAATTGTGTGTCCATTTGCTGCTGTTTTATTGAAATTTTGTGCTTTATTAGCTAATTTTTTTGAAATTATTACATAATCACCTTTACATGACATACAAAAGATAGAAGACAGATGTATACTTTTCTCTAAGCAAACCACCTAAGTTCTTATGTAACTGTGTGTGGAAATGGAGGGGGGGCAGCTCGACATTCTTTCCTATTTATTCATTTTCCATGGCCACAGAGAAGTTGCATGCCTATCTCTTGTCAGTATGATCATTAAAACAACTCATATATTATCCTGTGCTGCAGGATCAGTGCATAGTTTGAAATCTACAAGAAACAAAGCACACAACAATGTTATTTATACTTCTCGACTGGATTTATGCCACCTTGCTTGTAAGGCTTGTGACTTAACTATGGCCTTTCCCCTCCAAACCAATGGTGTCAGTTCCCATACTGTCTAGGAGCTGAACTTCTAGAATGAACTTCAGACATGTATTGCAGAGAAACTGTGGCTATTGCTTTTTCAATATTTAGAAGTTTTTTTTTAAGCCAAACATTGACATGCACAAAGTGTTTTAGAATAATGATGAACACTGATGTTGAGCTACTGATTTTGTCTTAGTGTGGGTTATTGTTTCCCTTTCATGCTTATATAGTATTTTGCAATTATCACTTCTAGACCAGTAATGATGTAGTCATTTAGATTTAAGTACTGGCGAGAACAGTGAAACAAGGAGGAATGAAGAAGGTACTTTGTCACTGACAGTGGCGACCTCTTGGAGCACAGTCAAGGGTCCCTAGTAGATCTACTTTGAGCTTTTAACCAACATGAACCAAGTAGTTAATAATATCTTCATCATCTTTAAATCGGGGTTACATTTATCATTAAATGCAGGTATTTTCATATTGTGCACACTCAGCAGATGTATTAAGTCCCAATACATTACTGATTAATTATACTTCATATGTCCATTAATTAAACATTAATAATAATGTCTATACCCTTACACTTTTTTAACTAGTAGGTGAAGTGCAGCTCAGTAGTAGTGCGTTTGCCTAGTACAAGAGGCTCTGTTTCTCTGTGTGTTTCTGCCTGTATCTTTTCATCTTCATCACCTTATACTTTTCTTGATTTGCCCTCTGGAAAAGAAAATCTCATCTTCAATTTGCTCATTGACTTGAATGCAACCAAACTCTTGCATATCCCTTCACATTGTACATATTGCACATATGTGAAGGGATTAAATGTATAGTATTCATTACCAAGTACCTAAACCAAAGTAGTAGTTCTATTCTTCCAGGAGCATGCTCTAGTATGACTCTGTAATATGGAGATGGTATTGGACTACTTCCTGGTAGATTACATGAGAACCAGAGGACCTTTTCTCTTGTTTGCTTTCTGGACAGTCTCACAATTCAGCAGCAAACATGACTTCAGAGAAAGGCACCAGTTCTGATTGGCTAATCCTGATGCTATAAATGTTAGATAATTTGAATAACATCTCTCTATAGAGAGAAATCAAGTGCCTGTCCCAACATCATGCCATTGGATCTCTGGAACCTTAAGAGATTTTTTTTCTAGATTTTTTTTCCTATTTGCCTTCCCAAATTCAGCTAAGATTCTCTGAGAATAGCTGTATTCTCAGATAGGGTGTAACCCCCAGACCTCAACTTCTACCAGGAAATTCAAAGACAGTAAAGAAAACTTCATTGTAAAAAGGAGATTTGAAGAAATCCAAATGCTGAGCCTTTGGAGAGGATCTCAGCACATGTTTAACATGTCCTTCAAGGCAAACTGTTTCTTCCTGATGATGGTTTAGCTTACCAGGGAAAGCAGAAGTTTCCGTCACTATCCTGTGATAGAAAGCAAAACCAAAGATTTACAAAGTATTTCAGAAAGATTTCTCTTCACACTGATGAAGAGGTAAATACTAATGTATGAGGGGTTGGCTTTTCAAAGGTTTATTCATACCCACATTGTCTGATAATTTTTCAATAAATCAGAAGTTACTACAATAATGACCTTATGTAGTTTTGTAGATTCTGAGGGATTAGAAATAATGAAATTATGTGTCATAGCTTTTTAGGTGTTGAGAAAATTAGTTTGAGATCAAGAGTGGTACTAATTGAACTGACTTCTTTAAGGTGCTTGAAGGATTAGAAAATGTTTCTGTTTGAAATTATTTACACACAAGGAAATGTATGTGATATTGAGGGGTGGAATGCAAGTATAGGTATGAAAGTTGTTTATATTTCATATATAACCTATATGTATAGGCTGAAGGTAATTTAATATATTATTTAAATAAATTTTTACATGAAACAAATTTTGATGACATAGAATCTTCCCTTTGTGGCATCTTGATAGTACTCAGACTATTTTGGTTTTTGAGTCTTTAGATGCTCAACCTATACTGGCTTTTTGTGAAAATACTTAACAACTTGTAGAGTTTGTGGTGTGGAAGAATGAAAAACTTTGATCTTATTATGTAGAAATGGATGAAATTTTAATTTAATTTTCTGTATGGTGTTTACCAAGGTAAAAAAAAAAAAGACAATTGATATTTTGAAAAGACTTCTATCAAAAGTGGTTTCTACTAAGCATAATGTTTAAAAAATCCATACAATGTTTTTATTAATGAATCAATTTCTCATGTCTACTGCTTTCAGACATTAGTATTCTTTATGTTCCTTTACACACATACACATACACACACACACACACACACACACACACACACACACACCTCATAAATTCTGATGTTAAAATGGAACCCAGTACTTTGAGGTTGCTAGGCATGAGCTCCACCACTGAACTACATTCCCATACCTTTTTTGTTTTTAGATAGGATCATACTTATTCTGTAGCTAAGGGTGATACCAGCTTTGCTATGAAGCCCAGACAGATCTCAAACTCAAAACTCTCATGCTTCTGCCTTCTAGTACTGGGATTTACAGGTTCTTACCACTGCTCCTGGATATTTTGGTATTCATATTTCCATGCCACATCATTCTCTTATACATTAACATTTTTCAGCCAGTATTTTCAAGGCAAAATTATAGCTTAGCCTACATTAGTTTTGAGACCCATGCAGAGCATGCTTGAATATAAGGAAGAAATTGGTAGAAATTTCTGTGTACAGGACTCAAATTCTTGTGGTCTGTATATATTTGAAGTACAAAGTGAGAAAGCCATTTTAAATGAATATTTTAGTTTCTTGGCTGTTTTGTTTTAGATTTTAAATTTTTATCATATATAGATTTTATAAGGTCATATATATTGTACTTAGATGATTTCTCCCCATACTCTGCTAGTCTTAACTTTCTAGACCCTTCCTTCCTGTTGGTTCCCTTTGTTTCTGTAGATGATTTTATCTTTACTTCTTATCTGTGCATATATGCTTTTATTAATCTATAAAATATAAAACTTACAAATGAGAGAAAACATGCAACATTTTTCTTCCCAGAGTCTAGCTTGAGTCACTTAATATTGTCTGTAGTTTGCATCCATTTTTCTGCAAATGGCATAACTTCATTCTTCTTTATTGCTGAAGGGATTTTATTGTGGATATAAATCCTATTTTCTTTATCCATTCTTCTCTTGAGGACACTTAGGTAGGGTCCTCATAATAATATTATAGCTATTGTGAGTAGTGCTGAAATAAACACTGATGTACAAGGATCTCTGTGGCTCAGTTACTTGGAGTCATTTGAGTATATATCCCAGAGCTATATTGGCTGGGCAGTATGCTAGGTCTGTTTTAACTTTGTTTTATAAAGAAATTCTCTATCTGCTAAGTAAGCTCTGAACTCCTAGCCATTCCTTGCTCATACAGTTGTCACTCCATTATGTTTGCAAGGAGCCTTAAGTGGGCTGCTTACTTTGACGAGCTCCTATCCTTACAATTAGATTCTATCCCATTGGGCAGTGCCAACTGGATATTGTAACCACTTGCCCTGCCCCTATGGCAATAAAAGTGAGAATAGATTTAAAGCATACAAGTGATTCAGATTTATTCTTTCTGTGAAAATTGATTGGCTATTAAAGTGTTTGGCATCCAGATTTAATCAGGTAAGAAATACATTGATGTATTATGAAAAATTATTTATCATTTCACCATGACATATTGTATATAATAATTTAAATAGATTAGATACATACTATAAATACCTTTCTTATACCTTATGCCCTTTCTTTGCTTTGTTCCCCTTTAGGTAGACGTTTTCTTTTCCTTTCACCTAAAACGCTCTGTGTATTAACAAGCCCTGGAGCTTGAGCTGGAGCTCAGTGGTATAGTACTTGCCTTGCATGCACAAGGTCCAAGCTAACAAACCTATACCAAAATAGAACAAAACAAAATTTCTGAACAATATGTCTACCTTTAATTTCCTGTGCACTTTTAGTTTATACCTGCTTACTTCTCCTATCCTAATGAATTACTCTCCTTCTGGTTCTAATTGTTCCAATTATTCCAATTGTTCCAATCCAGTCATTGGCACACAATTTTAGGTGAAGTGTTAGTTTATGACACACTTTATATAGGAAATAACTGTGTCATGTATTCTGTATAATGTCTTAGTAGACTTGCTTCCTATTCTGCCAACAGACTTTAATATTCCAACCATCCCTTATCCTCTACCTTCACCAGCACCTCTATACAATGCCCTTAATCACACACACACACACACACACACACACACACACACACACACACACACAAACAGAGTCACTCATACTCATGAACGCAGGCACCAAGTATGCTCACTCATGTTGGATTTTAGTACTATAATATACTCATATGAATCTATGTTATACCTTTCCTTGTTCTCTGGAAATCCTGCTGTGTGTGTGGTTTCTTTTCTGGCTAGCCACTAACTTCCATCACCTGTTCTCTATCTGGCTTTCTTTTGGATTTGGATGCTTAGGTTAGCATCAAAAGTAATTTACACCAAATAATATTATTTGTGAACTTCCCTAACAGGTTCCCTGGCAGGTTGTAGTTTTCTTTGAAAAAGGAGGCCACTACTCTAAATCTGACAAATTGGAAGTGTTTGTATCAGCATCCCATTGAAGTCAATAAAGTGATTTAAGTCAAAATAGTGATTTTGGCTCTATGTCCACATGTATTGTCATACCATAAAAACTGAGTTTTTATGACAAAGGTAGAAGACAAGGGTGGGGGTAACATACTAGGAAAGGGCTTACGGTTGGATTGAAAACTTTCTTCAAGATTAAAAAATAGTCTAAAACTTGGTTTGTCTGAATGAAACTCTAGCTGACTCTGTCACTCATTCATTTTATGTTGCTATCAGAGTCATATCCTCTGTAGTCTTGTCTCTGTGAGTCAGTTATGTGGGCTTTCAAGTAAAGGAGAAAATATAGGAAAATCCATCTACACTTCTGGTCTTGTGTTCATGACTATGTTACCTTCCAAGAAAAAGCGTTGATTTTTCTATACAATAGAAATGCATGGGTCTGTTCTTTCTAGTTTCCATTTATGCATTTTCTGGACTTGCTGCTCAGTGCAGTGCTTTGCATTTGGGAGATGTTCATAGATACAAGTTTCCCATTCGTGTTAAAGTAAACAAGAACCCTGCAGGGATTATTTCTTTTGTTAGCACAGATACCGTCATTGCAACTTACAAGGAACATTACCTTTGGAGAAGAGAGTATTCAAAGAAGACACAGCTTGTTATTTTATATTTCCAGAAGTTTGTAGTTTGGAAAGTAGAGCTTAATTATCTGACATCTCTATAAACTTCTAAGTGTTTATAATCTCCTGAGTAGATTATAACTCATTAAGGAAGGAGGCTGTTTTGTATGGTTGTTTAGCCTTTTGTTACTCTAAAGCAAGAAACAAACAAACAAACAAACAAGAATTTACTATGGGAATAGTACACGAGTTAAAATGTTTCTTTTCTGATACTCTAATAAAAAATGACAGGTCTAGAGATATGGTTTAGCCAGTGAGGACATGAGGTCAGGCCTCACATTGCATCCCCAAGCATTGCCCAAAGAAATGAACAAAATTATCACTGATATCCTGCATTTGCATGATGATTTTCATGTTTCTTCTCATTTAAAGTAGTAAAATTCTAGCATGGGAGGTTGGGGGAATGCCTAACGAAATAGTTCAACAGTCCACAAAATGGGAGAAAATAAGCTACACTTCAAAGAAGAGACTATTAGAATTTATAGAGAATTGTGGAAACTAAATACCAAGAAAATAAAAATGTCAATCTATAAATGGGCAAATGGAATAATATAATTTCCATTTAAAGAACAAACAAACAAATGACCTGTTTTAAAAATTGTTCAATATCCTTAGCCATCAGGGAAATTCAAATTAAAACTTTGAGATACTACTTCACTACAGTCAGACTGGCTATTATCAACATATGATAGCAAATATTATAGAGTAGGGGGAATAATAGAGATTTTATTCACTGTTGATGAGGGTGCAAATTAATACAGCCATTGTGAAATCAGCTTGGATATTTCTCAAAAACAAATTAGAACTATCATAAGATGCAGCCATTTCCTTCCTGTGCCCATACTCATAAAACCCCATAACCTACCGTAGAGATATTTGCACTCTATGTTTATTGCTATTTTATTCTTTATAACAGAATAATTACAATCAATTTAATTGTCAATCAACAGATTAATGGATAACGAAAATTTGGCATGTATGTGTGTATGTTTATGTATATGTAAATGTGAATATGATTCCACTCTATAGAAAAATGTCATCACAAAAGTTTTCAGGAAAATGAATGGACGTAGGATGATAATATTAAGTGAGGTTACACAATCTCGGAAAAAACTGCATGTTTTTTCTCATATGTATTATATAGAAATATATATGTGCATATATATGTAAAGAGCAGTACATGTGGGTTCATAGAACATGGAGAAAAGAGAACAAGAAAGTGTAACTATTAGGGGGTGAGGAGGTACTGACAGTAGGTGATGGAATCCAGTAATAAAACAACATAGAAAGCTAATCATTTTTCTAGTCCTAGGTCATGCATGGATGTTTTTTGTTTGTTTTAGTGGTAGAGAAGTGTATAAAAATATATTCGATAGTGAGTGAAAGTGTAAAAGGCAATGTGAAGCTTCCCAGCCTCAAAATGTGGGTTTACACTGTTTATAGCAGGGAGGTTATTGAGACGTGGAGAATTTGGGTCTGCTTAATTTTGGTGTGTGATTTTTTTTAATTTGTAAATTTTTATTAAAAAAATGAATAAACCTTTAAAAAGTACTTCGTGTTTATGTTTCATGAGAGACTGCTCTACATGCATTATAATGTTAACATATATGAACCTATGGAACAGCCTTGGGAGATAGATACTACTATGGATAGATACTACATTATGGATGAGGAAACCAAAACAGAGATTGTTTTTGTAACTTGGGTCTTTCAATTAGTAAGAAAGAGTTGGTAATATAAATAAGTCCTCTGTTTCTTAAACCCTATTTTTAACTAGTATATTATAGTGATGTGTTTCAAAAAATCAAGAACATTTAAATTGTTTCTTTTGTTCTCATTAACAAGTACTCAGATACATAAAGTTTTATTTTTAGTTTTATTTTTAAGACTTTATTTATATTTTAAAATTAATCTTCCCATTTTAAGAATCTGTAAAAGATACCCTAAAAGCCTGACAAAGGTTATGCCTTTCTTTATTCACTTTATGCCCCTTGAAGCATTATACATATATTTTGAATATATAAAACTCCAGCGGATTTAATTAACTGACATTGCTAAGATCTTGGTGAGCTTTTTCTTATGTCTCAAAGGATGCTGTTACATCAGCTCTGTGCTATGTCCCAAAGGTAACTGTTTACTTTTTTTTCCATCTAGGTCTGCTGCACTCACTCTCAGACTAAGGGTTTATTTCTAATGTTCAGTTTGGCTAAAGTCAATCTAAAATACCAAATCGATACTGTGATTTGACCATGTTTTTATTTCCTCTAAGTTTCTGACAACCCAGTTTAATGCCAGTTCCATGTCATTAACTGGAAGGTTGGATTTATTGAGCACCTGCCTTATTCCATGCATATCTGTCATTTGTTTTTCTTTCTGCTAAGATTCTTATCAAATCCATTGACCTATGTTTAAATTCAAGCCATATTATTCTAAAGCTTGTATGTAATACACACAATAACAGGCTTTCTTTTCTTCCCTGTTTGGGCCTTTGTTTTCTCACTTAGAAAGAGGGTGGAAAGGTAGACTGAGAATTTCCTAAGCATCTGGCAAGATACTAGGTCCTGCTCTGAAGGGCTCATGGAAATAGAGGAACAATTATGATATGATGAACTCAGTGGAGAGGTCTATTCGGACAGTGTTTTGTGCAAGTTTTGGTTTCTTTTGCTTGCAAGACTTGTGAAATCTGACTTTAGAGGAATTAGTAAAATTTCTCCCTTGCTTAGGAAGTATATTCTGTAATTCTAATTGGCCTTAAAATATAAACTTGTATGTAGTACTTAGTATTTAGAAAATGAACACAGGAAACTATAGTTTTTATAAGTAGTCACTTATCTAAATACAAGTGGAATTTTTAGATCTTATTTATTATTTAGGACACATTTGACTTAGTATTACTGAATAATCTAATCATGCCAGGTACTATTCTGGGAGATGTTATAGTAATTGTATATTCTATGTACATTTCTAAACTTAGAAAAATGGAAACTAGTGTCACTCTTATCTGCAGTTACTGAATCTGGGCAGCTTGAAAGAAATGGTGGGACTAGAAACCACATTATAATATATGCACGAGTATTTGAGAACAAAGGCGTATGTAGCAGGTAGAAAGCATTCTAACAATGAAGGCTTTGGAAGCATTGCTTGAGAGAGGATGTGCAAGGAAATCCCAGGGATGTTTAGTGCAGAGACAGAACTGCAGCTTAGGTGATAATGACTCAATGTGGGGGTCAAATAACCAGCTGGTTCCTAAAACAGTGTGGTTGAGCCCAATCATCGGAAGGCTTTTAAGTTTAAATATGTTCTTTTTAGAAAGAATAGTTGGAGTTCTTAAAATTATGGCCTTGGAGTTCTTAGAATTATGGCTTTTACTCACTAAGGTTTTATCTTAAAAGGTATTTAAAATATTGAGAAAATGGGATAAACGAGGGGCTGTGGCTTTTCCGGGTTTGTACAGGCAGCATCTCGTTATGTATTGCAGGATTAGTCCATTCTAAATGTTTGTTTAGAGATTAAAATGAAAGTTAATTGTTAATAACTACTCTTAAGGTGAATTCAATGATTGGCTACTAGTCATCTAGTCCAAATGTTTTAATGAGCTGTTCATCTGCCTGTTTTCAGTCTACAAAATTAGAGCTGATTTTTGAGGATTGCTTCAACACAAGAATTATTCACGTCTTCATACCTTACCAAATGAGTCTTATTTGACTTTTAACAAACATGATCACACACACACACACACACACACACACACACACACCACATGAATAATCAAGTAAAGATTAATGATTTTCATATGGAATTTGTGTCTTATTGAGGATTTAAAAATAACATTTATGTAATTATTAAAACGTCATGCTAGGTTGTATATGATCAAATTTGAATATATTAAAGAAGAGATTGTACATTTGAATGGAAGTTGCCCATCTAACACTACAAAGCTTCGATTTATCCAAATAAGTGTCTTGCTGATGTTTAAAAAGAAAAAAAAAAACCCACCTGATAACAGAAAGTTGTGTTCCAGCCATTATTAATGTGAAAGCCGCTTTGTTGCTTACAACTTGAATATTTTTAGTGCTACAAACATTTGGTACTACATCTAATAATACCATCCACATTAGGACTTTAGGGGACTTAATTCCAAGTTTTCTTAGTGTAAGTTGAAGTTTATATTTACCAAGAACCTTTGTGGTTTTATTTCTTGTTTTTCTTTCTTTCTTTCTTTCTTTTTTTTTTAAATTGAGACAAGGTCTCACTATGCAACCTTAGCTGGCCTGGAAGACACTTTTATAAACCAGGATCACCTTGAACTCACAGAATCCACGTGCCTCTACTTCCAGAGTACTAGAATAAAACTATGTGTTAGCATGCTCAGCCCTCTTTGATCTTTTCTGGGACTATACTGTTCCATTAAATAGAATCTAGGCATTTTTTTTGTTCATGTATACATTGTATAGCTGTCAAATTTAATCACGTAGGTCATCTGTACTTAGTAATGTAGATGCTATATAATGTTAACATTAATTTCCTTATTGCCCTATATCCCCGGCATACATTATTATAAAATCATTAAAATCATAAAGCATGGCAGTTTTAGTATGGGTTTTTATCTGCTTTGTTAAATATTTCCCTCAACTTCACATAACTATAAATACTCCATTTAATTTAGTATTTTATTTAAGACCCTTTCACACCTTTTGTCCTCACCACTTATTCTGATTTTATTTATGGCAGTTTATTTGTGATTTTTTAAAATAATTCTTGACATTTTATACATGTTTAAATACTTTTTAATTTCTCTCACTTTCCAGCACTGTCAGACTTGTTTCTCCATACAAATGCTGTTTCTCACATTCATGTCTTTTATATACATAAATTTTTAAAGATACTTTGTAATTTAGATGCCTGTTCTTACTTTTTGACACTTGATGTATGTACAGACTCTCTAACTGGTTCGATTTCAACATTTCCTTTGAGCTTTATTTTTGTTGTATGTAGTTTACATCTTTTTATTTATTTAATGTGTATGGGTGTTTTGTCTACAAGCATGTCTGTGCACCACATGTGTGTAATGCCTGTGGAGTCCAGAGATGGCATTGAATCCCCTGGGATTGGACTGATAGATGATTTTGAGTTGCCACATAGGTGCTGGGTCCTCTGGAAATCAGCTAGGACTCTCGGCCACTGATCTATCCTTCCTGCACCTTGACTTTTATTTTCAAGTGTCTGCTTTCTTTGAAGGCTCTTACTTAGATTTTTCTCAACAAGTGTCAGAAACTTTTTAAATTGTTTACTCTCAGAATGATCTACATATTCCAGGATTCAATATAGAAAGTTAAGTGGTTAGCAACAAATGAGTTGAGTTTTTGAAGGTACTGACAACCTTGTTGTAATATTATAACTTTATAGTTTTTTTTTTCATAATTCCTAAAGTTTGGTTCAAAGTGTTCGGTTTGGTTTGGATAGCTATTTTGAGGTCAATAAATTTTGTTACTGAGAAAGAGATTTACTAGGCCCAAAGGCTCTTTAATATGCTTCCGCTCTCCAGCTGGATACCAGATTTCTAGACCACATGTTCTCTTGATTGTGATTTTAAAGCCCATTGTGTGACGCATTTTCAAACATAGTCGCTAGCTATGCATGAGAAGATAGGCTGTCCAAACGACAAGCAGTCAGAGTCCTCTGGATGCCAGTGAATACTGTGCTTTCATACTGTGATTACATGAGCTGAGAAGCAACTTGAAAACTTGGAGGTTATTTTTGGTGTCCATGACAGTCTCATGGTTTCTGAGAAGTTTAAATGTTGGAAAGCTCAATGAAACTATTTAGTGCAAAGTCTAGAAGTTAAGTTTCTGAGAGATTATGCTTTTAAGTTAAACTTTAACATTATTTCTCAACAGTACACATCTTAGAAAGTGTTGGAGATATTTGGTCACGCTGGTGACTATACATTAATAATAACAACTTGTCTGGCACAAAATGAGAGTTTTCTAAATGTGAAGGATTCTTGTTCTTATGCCCTTGTGTGTGCTCGTAGCACACATGTTTGTGTGGATATGTGCATGTGTACATGTATACATATGCATGTGGGGGATGGAGCTGAGCGCTGGTATCTTTTCTGATCACTTTTTACCATATCTTTATAACAAAGACTCTTAACCGAATCTGGAGTTCTCTAGTTGCCTCTGCCTGCTGGCCAAATAGCTCTAGAGACTCTCCTGTCTCAGATCCATTTCCCTCCAGTACTGGGGCTACACATCTACATTTTCAGCTTTGTGTGGGTAAGGATCATAATGATGGTCCTCATGTTGCAAGGCAGGCACTTTCCCGTCTGAGACATTTCCTCAATGTTAACTATTATTAACAGCTACAAGTGAAAACTCTTTAAGGTACCAGTTTGCGTATGTGTTGTAGAATGCTAGGCGAAATAATCCTCAGGTTTTATTGACTATTTTGTGAAATCTAAACTCACTTTTGACATTTTTACTCAATACAATTTCCAGTATCCTACTTGATTAAAAATTAATATAGAAACACTTTATATTCCTGCCATAATGTAGTAGGAAAAAACGAACTCTTACAAGCAAGAATGCAGTGGAAATATGAAATATGCCAGATCTTCAGATTTGGGGTTAGTATAGTATGAAATGGAAGGAGTCCGTGAAATTGCACTGACATTAGTGGACAACATAGACCTACCGATAGTGTCAATAAGTGCTTATAACTTAGAAGGAAGGGATTGCCTTTCCTTTGGGGATTCAAAGCTGTTGAGGATCCATGTTGTCTTGATTGTTGTTGTTGTCTTAGTTGTCAGCAGTAGGTGAAAATTCCTCTACAACCAGGCATTAAGCTCCAACACAGATCTCATTTGATAGTGAAAGAAACCAAAGAAACCAGGACAATCGAGTTCACTCACCTATTTGGAACACAGACTGCCAAGGTAGCCTATATGATGAAATGAGGTTGTCAGTTCTTCATTTGGACAAGAGTTTGAGGTACCTCAGCCCCGCAGACCTTTTTGAGTCTCTGTTCAAGGTTGTAGTGATTAATAGGTTACTTTATCTCCTCACCATGGCTCTCATAACTACTGATTGCCCATTTAAAGTTCTTTGCAATATTTTGAACATTGACATGGATTTAATTTCCCACATCCTTTGTTTAAACCGGAAGTCTGAGTTTAATTAACATGCCTTACAAATATAGACACAAAAGTTATTTCCCAAATTACTGAGGCAAATGGGAGCTGAAACTGATAAAGTTCATAGAATTGTTTTGTTGTTGCTTACCAATTTTTTTCTTTTCCCCTCCCTCCTTTCCTTCTAATGCTGGAGATGAGCCCAGCTCCCCACACATGCCTGGCAAAGTACTCTATCACTGACCCATATACCCAGACCTAGAAAATTGTTTTTCCTTGAAAGACAATTTAAATTACAGCGTTCAGATGTTGCTTTCCAACCTCATAGTGTTAAACGCTTTGGGGGACAGGGGAGCTAGTTTAGCCATTAAGAGCATATACTTCTCTTATGGAGGATGGGGAGTTCAGTTCCCATATCCTGCCCTTAAACTCTAGCTCTAGGGGATCCAGCTCCCTCTTCTGGCCTCTGACTCCCTCTTCTGGCTTCTGAGGACACTACATTCACATGTATACCCCCACCCCATAATAAAAATCAAATCTTGAACCCTATTTTACTTATTAGCTTTCTTGGGCTGAGGAAGTCTTTAAATCTTTCCTTTTTGGCTTGTTCAAATTGACCTTGGAAGTTAGAAGACAACTTGTCCCATCTAGGCGGACCGATATTATTAGGAGTGTATTGTAGTCATGCAGCTTTGTTTAGCATTAGCAAGTCCATTGACTACTTAGGGAACACTTAATTAAACAGAATTTGAAAGTCAGAATATTTAAAGTTCTAAATTTTTCCACAAAGAGTTTTTCTATGAAGAATTGATTTTGCCAATCTAGTGTGAATCACTCTGGAATAGGAAGAACATATCAAATTCCGATTTTAGGAGCCTTGGGAGGAAGACAGCTTTAAGCTTGGATGAAGACAGCGAGATAGAGAACTTGATATTGTGTTCGATTTGTGCTCTCTGGGCTTCACTCTCCATTCTTTTTGACAGTGGCCATTGTTCCCCACAACATGAATTCTAAAGGACTGACTTATAGGCACATCTTATCATCAGGTGTGTGATATGAAGCCTCTTGAAGTACTAACTTCAGACACAAGGGTCAGCACTCTCGTATAGACATTTCCACAGAATTCATTTCCATAGCATTCTCAGTTCCATAGCCGGCTACAAAGTTCAGCTCTGGTCTTTGAAATGAGGGGTCCATTTTTGAAATGTGGGACTCTACCAATATTTTTAGCCTCAGTCTGTTTTCTGTTGTTTGGCTATTTCTTATAACTGCTACTAATAAAGAAGGGATGCTAACTATTGGGACCGAGAGACTGCCTTCATTAGCTGTAAGGCTGTGATGAGTTCTGATAGAGAAGCCCTCGCTGGATGCTTCCTAAGTGTAGTGATGGATCTCTTTATGTGGCCAAACCACTATGTGCTACCTCAGTTTATCTTGTTGATCGACACATTATCATTCTTAGGACACTCACCTTTCTTTTTGAGCAGAGATAATATGGTTCCTGATAGCACACCTAATAGCATCTTAGAGGACCTGAGTTTATGCTTCAGTATTCCAAAACAAAAAAGAGTTAGCAAAGTACTTAGGCTGTTTATAAATATTCAAAGGAAAATAAACATTGTTTAATAGTTTTTATTATTATTTTGAATGCAGGGCTTATAGGAAAAAAATGCCAGTGGAAATTCTCTTTAAAATTGAGTGTTGGTGCGTCTAAACCACTTGCCATGCAAGCTTGATACTCTGATATTGATTGGCTACTAAAACATTTCTTCTGATCTCCACATGTGGGTTATAGCACATTTACATGGATGTGTGCAGACACTAATGAATAAATATTTTAAAGTATGAAAACTTCTTTAAAAAGATGAGCCCATTTGACAAAATGAGAGTCATCTGTTATAACAGTAATGATCAAAAGAAAATCATTACATCTATTTTTTTCTTCCATGGCTATAGATATAAACTGAGGTAGGTCGTTTCATGGTTTGTGAAACAGTAACTAGACTTAACTGCTATTTGGGGGAGGGAAGGTGTGTGTTTTTTGTTAACCTAAGGTTACTGTGGAAAAATTCAGCAAAGGTTAAAAAATTCTTTGAAAATGTTCTTCACATGGGTGAAGTATCCTTCCTTTTATGGTCTCCTTTCTCTAAACAGAAGACTTGAGTGTTCTCTAGGGTACTTTGGAAATCGTGCTCTCCATCTGCCATGCTAGGCATTTCCCATATGCCCTAAAGGGTACACTACTGAACCATTAACCAAATCAAAGGACCTGAAGCAAATTTCAAACTGTGAAGGCTTTTGAAATCTTGTCAATCTGCCAATTCAAGCAGGGTATGGCAGGTGGGTTGGGGATTTGGAAAGCCAATAGAAATGGGCACAAGAAATTCAGAGGTAATACAGATGTGAAGGCAAGCTTAAAATGGAAAGAAATCAAACATTGCACTCATTGTTCATTCTGGAGCTCTATAAAAGTAATTTGAGGAGTGCTTCCTCAGCCATTGCATGTTGGTGGGCATTGCAAATGCTGGACTTTGGCCATGCTTCCATTTTGTGTACTGACTTGGAGAGACAGAGTGGAGAAAAGTAGTAGATTGGAAGAATGTGGGCAAATGAGACAATGTTGTCTGTTGGTAGAGAGCTTGTACTCATTGGAATAACTTCCTGTTTCTATCACATCAGCAGAATGTAGTTCTTCCTACTCACGGGGGGGGGGGGGGGGGGGGGAGGGAGAGAATTTTTTATGAAAAATAAAAGGAATCCCTAAAAATACAGTGTACTTTTTTAAAAGATGTACTTACTGGTGAGTTTATCGTATATGCAATAAGTTTTTACACTCTTTATATTTTATCTAGTGGTCTTATGGATGAGCATTATTTTGAAGTTTATGGTTGTGAGAAAATACTCAAATTCACTGTTCCATTGCTTTCAAAACCTGGAGAGGTGGACAGAGCTCTGCTTCTCAGAAGGTGGTGATGAAGTGCCTTCCTTGTAAGGCATAGCTGCTAGACTAATGTTACATCACTGTGCCGCCTCAGTATCCTTCAGACCAGGAGTCCTCAGAAGCACAACACTACCTGAGATTCTGATGACAAGATAAAAGGCGCAAAGCTGAGTAGCCATATTCTTTACTATCGGAGCTTGGACAGAAGCAAAGTTAGGTCATGCAGACAGCTAGAATAACTTAAAAAAAATAAAATGTGGTTGTTGCCATAAGAACAACCCAGTGTTTTGATATGGTTTAACAGGCTAGTTATGGAGTCAGACTGCCTGGCTTGAACCTCAGCTCTATAACCTACTTAGCTATGTGAAGTTGTCCAAGTTACTTAACCTTCCTCGCCTCCATTCTCCCATCTATAAGATGAGAGCAATAGAATCCTCTCCAGGAGGAAACTAGGCATCAATAAATCTTAGTGTGGATGATTCCTCAGTATTTCTCTTCAGGACTCCTTTGCAAGTGTTTGAGTGGATCTAAGATTATTAATTAAGTCATAGTACCTGGTGTTCCATTCATGGTGAATTCAAAACTTGTGTTGAATTCATAATACTTACTGTCTACTTCCAGCAGTTCACCAACTCTCTAATATAATCTTTCCAGTTCTCTGGATCTTAAATTAGTTCTTTATCTAAATGAACATAAGAAATTCCACCAAGCCAGAGATCTTATCAGTATCCTCAACCGTGCCTGGCACATAGCAGATACTGGTACATGTTGGTTCGGCACCACTTGGGGATATTATGAAAGGGATGATACACACCAGGCAAGAATGGAATGTTGTGAATGAAACATAAGCATACCACAAAATGAGTAGCTTTCCTCTCTTGAGATTCCCAGGGGAGATAAATGTCTTCTGTTGAGATCTGTGCAGAAGGCTGGGACTCAGAAGCTATTGCCTTAAGTCATGGCTTTACCACTCATAGCTTAGTAATGTCAAACAAGAGGTTTAACTTTATGAGTTTCATTTCTTTCATCAGAATAGTTCAGCTATCGAGCATGGTTTAGAGTATTTTGAGATAGCATGAGAAAGTCCTAGGCTTCCATTCTCAGCACTTCAGAACAAATTCAACAACTAAAAACTGCACACTCTTTTGAGAGATCCAAACATCAATGCAATCCTAGCATGTGGAAACTGTAATACAGAAAAGAACAAACAAACACACTAATTTCATGCTCTGCATTGGAGGATTCTAAATCCAAAAAAGGCCAAACTCTTCCTGTTGCTTGACTATGAAGCAGCAAGGCTAAAGTTACTGTCGCCCAAACTAGGTGATCTTACGAGTGTAAGAAAAGCCTATCTTTGATGCATAGTCTTTCAAGTGCAGCTGCATGAGAGAATTTCGGATTCTCACCAGCTCCTTCTGTTGTTGTTTCTTCTGAGCCAGTCCGCCAAATGTTTTGACCCTGAAGGAAAGAAGACGTATATCGGCTAGAGCCATATCGAGGAATTGGCCAGGGTCCCATCCAAGGTCATAGGCAAAAAGAAAAAATTCCCTGTTCTCCCATCGGCTCCTGATCTTACATAGAATGCATGCCTGGAGGCCAGTTCCTGTTGCATTTTTTTATTTGTATAAGTTCAAAATTAAAAATTATAATTCATATCTGTGTTTCTACATGATATGCCTCTGTAGAAAAGTCTTTCTCCAGATCTTTGCTGTTTATGTTCAGAGTAAATCCTTGACCCTTATAAATATTCCTCTTTTTTGGTGGTTGTTTTTCTTTCACATATGTGGTTTAGTTGCAGGATTAAATGTGAATGTAAACTTACACACTCCAGAGCACGCTCATACAGTGTACTTTTCATAATATACTAAGCCATTTAGAATATGCGAACTGGATTTGCTCTTGGAAATTACCTTAGTTAACCAACAGTGCTGAGATGTAATGTCCAAGGTGAATACAATAAAGCTTGGAGTAGCCAATCCCATTGGTCAGTAGAGTTGCTTTTTTTTTCCTTTATGTATTTTTGTTGCTAATGCTGGTACTGTACCTCTTTACACTTAAAAAATAAAAATATAAGTGACAGCCTTATTAGGCAATATTTCACATACTGTCTAATTTATTCATTTATAAGTCAGGTGTGGTAGCACACTCTTATCCCAACATTCTGGAAGCAGTGGCAAGCAGATCTTTGATTTCAGTGCCAGCATGGTTGACATAGTGAGTTCCAGGATTTGTAAATAATATTTCTTTAAACATTGCTAGAATTTCAAGCTTTTTTGCAATAATATAATGAGGCATTAAATTGCTAGGTTCTATAACACTAACATGTTGTGGAACTAATCATGAGTTTGTCATAACCACTGCACCATATTCTTCCATTTGCCTGACACCCTTAAACCTTTAGAACATGGTTGTATGTGTAACACAATTGGCAGGGGATGCCAGAGCAGTGAGAGTAGTCCTGGAGCTTCTGTTGAAAACCCACCCTGTGCCCCCAGGCCCATTATTTAGTACTTCATTGTAATTCTACATTCCCAGTTAGCTACTGAGTTTTCCAGAAGGGAACTAGAAAATTCACTGTGGCAGTAGTAAAATTAAGACTAGCTTGTTCCTGAGAGAGAAGTATAACACTTCCTAAGACATCAGTGATCCCAAGTCTTTAGCCAAATGCCAACTTAGTTCAGTAAGCTGTAAGAAAACAAAGTCAGTCGTCTACAATGAATTTTAGAAAACTTTCTCTGAAGGAAGTCCGGGGGGTGGGGGGTGGTGTCTGGGATGTGGTTTGCCATTGACTAGATAAGCTTAATTGCATTGACTAGGCATTTAATTTCCCAATGGTGACTGAACAGTCTGGTGATACTG
>JADRCD010124741.1:929-12046 GCA_019843815.1 Montemys delectorum
GTCTTCCTTCTTCTTAAGTTTCTTGTGGTTTGTGGGTCGTTCTTCCTGTATTCCAAACTTCTGGGCTAATAACCACTTATCAAAGAATGCATACCATGTGTGATCTTTTGTGATTGGGTTACCTCACTCAGGATGATACTCTCCAGATCCATCCATTTCCCTAAGAATTTTATAAATTCATTGTTTTTAATAGCTGAGTAGTACTCCATTGTGTAGATGTACCACACTTTCTGTATCCATTCCTCTGTTGAGGGACATCTGGGTTGTTTCCAGTTTCTGGCTATTATAAATAAGGCTGCTATGAACATGGTGGAGCATGTGTCCTTATTACATGATGGAGCATCTTGTGGGTATATGCCCAGGAGTGGTATGGCTGGGTCCTCTGGTAGAACTATGTCCAATTTCCGGAGGAACTACCACACTGATTTCCACATACATATACACTGTACCCACATGTACATTTGTTTACATGCACATGAACACACACACACACACATATACACACATAAATATACACTATAGCCTACGATTCCCATATAAGGAAGACTATGCAGGTTTTATTATTTTGAAATTATATGACCTTACTTAATATTATACATTTGGAGTCCATTCATTTCCCTGAAAACTTTATATTTAGTTTTCCCCATAGCTGAGTATTCCATTTTATATATGTGCCAGATTTTCATTATTTATTCATCTGCTAATGAACAATTAGGTTGGTCCCATTTCTTTGCTATAGTGAATAAAGCAGCAATAAACATAAAGGTGGAAATATCATGCCCAGGAGTATAAGATCTGAGTCATATGGTAATTCTCTATTAATTTTTTCAGGGGAGGGGGCTCTAAACTCATTCCATGACACCTTTGTCAATTGGAACTGCCACCAGCATTGAATAATGGGTTTATCTTTTTTTTACAGTTTCTCTCACATTTTCTTGGTCAGATTTAACTTTAAATGATTATATTCAATTGTATTTAATTTTTTCCATTATTTTTTTATTTTTTTATTTATTATCCTTACATGTATATTTACATATAAACTGCCAATCAACAAACAAGTTAATGAGTTGAATACACAGTTTTTCAAAATTCCATAAATGGCCAATATTTTAAAGTGTTCGGGCTGGCTCAGCGGGTAAGAGCACTGACTGCTCTTCCGAAGGTCCTGAGTTTGGGTCCCAGGAACCACATGATGGCTCACAACCACCCGTAATGAGATCTGATGCCTTCTTCTGGTGTGTCTGAAGATAGCTACAGTGAATTACGCCAGAGCGAGTAGGATTGGAGTGAGCGAGGCCACCGAGGTCCTAAGTTCAATTCCCAGCAACCACACAGGATAGCTCACGGCCATCTGTACAACTACAGTGTACTCATATACATAAAATAAATAAAAATAAATCTTTAAAAAAAGGTGTTCAGTATCCCTAGCCATCAGGGAAATGTAAATTAAAACTACTTTCCAACACCACCTCACTCCAGTCAGAAATCTAATTAAAGTCCCGAGTGGTGGTGGAAAGGAGACCTAGAGAGCATTTCATAGATAAATACAACTTTGGGCTGGAGAGATGGTTGTGCAAGTAACAACACAGGCTGCTCTTCCAGAGGACCTAGGCTCAATTCCCAGCACCTACATCATGGCTCATCAATATCTGTAACACCAGTTCCAGGGGATCCAGTGTCTTCTTCTAGCCTCCACAGGCACTAGGCATGTACACGGCATACAGACATACATGTAGGCAAACACCCACAACATACAAAATGAAGGAATAAAAATGTATAAATACAGCCAGCTGTGTCCACTAAGTGTTGTTTGTATGTATATATTTTTAGGGTTGACCCTTTGGTATTGAATAACCAGTTAGGGGGCTCATTTCTGGGGAAGCCTTATTCCTTCTCCCTCAGAAGTCTTATTTTTTTTATATAGCTTTTCATGTAGGTGTAGGGCCTTGTAAGATTTCCCCCATCCATGCTGGCATGGCAACTGACAGTGTCACTGTCTGAGTCTTATTTAAGCAGACATAAAATAATAGGATTCCCGTGGTTTTTTTTTTTTTTCCTTCAAATACCCTTAGTATTATTTATCTCTCTTCCTTCCACTCCATCTGTATTACCCTCTCTTTTCCCATTCCCAATTAAATTAAAGCCCATCCTATCCCCATTTTCCCCACTTCTCTCTTTATAGTGCCAGTCTCTTACTATCTCCCTCTCCAGACCCACTTCTTTCACTGGCTCCTTGGTCCCTTAACCTTATATGCTTATGAACAAGAACCACAATGCACTTTGATATCCTACTGAAGAAATGCAGAGGCTCATGTGAAGACAAAATGCTGACTGCCTGCTTCTGCTTCACGTGCTGACATCTGCATTTCTAGAAATTATGGAGGAGAGTAAGCTAGGAAATTAGGAGATCTGAGTGAGGGGCCTTGTATCACCCCCATCCTTCCCTAGGCCAAGAAGTGGCAATTTCCGTGCAGACCCCATCTAGTCAAGCCTCCAGCTGCCAAGTACAAACTCCTATCAATGCTTACAGCAAACAGGGGCATGAGCAGCTGGTGTCTATCAGGAACAGCACTATCCCTGCCTTTTTGTTGCTAGGGAAAGAGAGAGAGAGAGAGAGAGCAATAAGCACTCAGTGCATGGTTGAAAAGACTGTTTGCTCTAGGACCTTCATTCCGCTCCTGTGGCTTTCCCAGTTCCTGAGGGGAATACAAAAGTCCCATCCATAGGGAAAAACACCAATAATATAAGTTAATGGAAAGTCAAGTTTCCAAACACGGTTTGCTGAGGTGGGTGATGAGCACCAACCTACCCACAGGATACATTTAAATCTCCTTTTTACATGCTTTGTAATTTGACTCGATAGGGACTTTTAACTAAGTAAATGTATGTATACATAGTGCAAATTGTTAAATATGTACTTAGTTTGTTCTACTTAATTTAGTTACTAAAAAGGAGAAAAAATAAATGTGGAGACTCAAAAGTCACACTCTCTGATAGCGCTCCCTGCTCCCTGGGGTTTCTGTTCCCTCAGACTCTCACCTCCCTACATTCCCAAAATGCTCTCATGTATATTCCTTATCATTCAATTTTGATTCATCTAGTGGTTTTGGATGTACCTGTTTATATAGTTTTAGTGACATTGCATTGTATTTATAGACACTGCTCAGAAGATTCTGATGCCATCTTACCAACAGAAGTCAATTGTAAACATCTTTCTGCCCTTTGTATTAACTTACTCTCCTTGATTATAAAGTCATTATCACAACATTTCCTCTAAACACATTTAGAAGGCATCAGCTGGCACTATAATTCTTGTTCCAGCTATTAAACATAACAGAGGCAATTCGAAAAGGAGTCTGTGGGGTTAATCATATTTCTGCCTGTTGTGCTTATAGTTACTTTCCTTTTTTAAAAAAAGAAAAAAAAAAGTGTTCCTTTGTCCCCTGTTTTATCACTTGTTTTGTGTGTAAGAAACTTGGTACCATTCCTTTAAAGAAAAGGTACGTGTGTCTATGTGTATCTGTGTGTGTGTGTGTGTGTGTGTGTGTGTGTGTGTGTAGCTGTCCCATAGCACACAAGAGGAGGTCAGAGAACAATTTTCAGAAGTCAATTCTTTCTGTCCATTATGTGGCTACTGGGGATTGAACTTGGGTCTTCAGGCTTAATGGTAAACACCTCTACTCACTGAGGCATGTTGCAGACCTATGGGCATTCTTTTAGGGTAGAGGCATTAGTGAATAATTTTTTTTTTTAGTTTTCGTTCATTTAATGCTTCCCTTAATATTTGAAAAATACTTGTGTCAGATATGGGTTTCTGAATTTGCAAAGTTTTTCTGTTGGCCTTTGAACATGGTCCCACAATTTTTTCTGACTTCTTTGTGTTCGGTTGAGAATATGCTGTCACTGAATCAGCTTTTCTGTTTAAGTGGTGTTTTGTATGCTCCAAGATATTTTTGTCTGGTTTTCAGATATTTGACGATGAGTATAATTTTTGGGTTTATTTTTATATGATGTACTGGCTGGTTTTGTGTGCCAACTTGACACAGGCTGCAGTTATCACAGAGAAGGGAGCTTCAGTTGGGGAAATGCCTCCATGAGATCCAGCTGTGGGGCATTTTTTCAATTAGTCATCAAGGGGGTAGGGTCCCTTGTGGGTGGTGCCATCCCTGGACTGGAAGTCTTGGGTTCTATAAGAGAGCAAGCTGAGCAAGCCAGGGGAAGCAAGCCAGTAAGTAACATCTCTCCATGGCCTCTGCGTCAGCTCCTGCTTCCTGACCTGCTTGAGTTCCAGTCCTGACTTCCTTTGTGATAAACAGCAATGTGGAAGTAAGCTGAATAAACCCTTTCCTCCCCAACTTGCTTCTTGGTAATGATATTTGTGCAGGAATAGAAACCCTGACTAAGACATATGGGATTGTAATTGAGTACAGGGGCTTATGACCTCTCTCAAATTTTAGGAATTATCAGCCACTGCTTTGCAAATACATCTAAGCCCCATTCTTTGTCTATTTCATGGTCCTATAGTTTTCTGAAGATTTGTTTTTTTTCCAGTCATATTACCTCTGTTGTTTAGATCAATATCTACTCATTTATCTTCAGTTTCAAGAAATCGTTTTCCTCTCTCCACTCTGCTCTTACAGTGTGTTATTCTACTTGTAATTTCAGTTTCTGGTTTGCAACTTACCTTTGCTGGAGAGAATGGAGCCATTGCTTTTCAGTGATATTTGTCTTAAGAAAAGCAATTACTATTTAAGGGAAATATATTACCCTTCCTTTTCCAGGTTCCTTGACAGGGGTAAGCAAGTGTTTATCTATTATCTGGATAAGTTGACTTTTATGAGTTGCTACTTTTTCTAGGACCCAGGCTGGGATATATTACACAAAAAAGAAACCTATAGAATTCACAACCATGTTATTCCCATCTGCTCTTCTTCTTCTCTGTACCTTTCATAGTATTATTTACTTTGCGTATACTATCTGGGGGTTTTGTTATAGTTATATACAAATAGCAACAATATAAATATGTGTTTATATTACCTTCTCAAAAATCGAAGTCAGGTAATTTTTATGCTTGGATTTTTTTGGGGGGGGAAAGTATCAAGTCTAAGATAGTAGAAACACCATATAAAAACTGTTAATAACTTAAAATTTAAAGGCTAAAACTGAGTGTATATTATCTGCTTGGCAAAAAAATCATTTACATTCACCATCATCAGCTTTAGATCTTTCCTCATGTTCTTCTCTACTTCATAAAAATAGGGCTGCCACCTCATTTATAGTGTCAAACAAGCAGAGAGAAGTCAGTCCCTCATCTAATAAATAAGGTGAGCCTTTCTCATTTGCAGAACACATGCCATATGCCCTTCTTGTATAGATTGGGATCCTCATTTTTACACACACACACACACACACACACACACACACACACACACACACCTAACAAGTAAGCCTTCCCTTTTCAAAGCTATTTGGCTTCCTTCAATACCAAAATATGGCTACCTAGCTTGTGACTTTTATAGTAAATGCTAAATGGAATATATCAGAATAGAATTGGCTAGATCAAAACTGAAATTTTCCAACAAAGAAAAGTGTAAAGTACTGATAGACTTTTGCCAAGATTTCAGAGAGGTACATAAAAAAGAAGTTGTACTTGGAGAAAGAGGAAAGACTAGAAGACTAGCAGCTAAAAAGACTTAAGAAAGAACTGTATCCAAGTTAGCATCTATTGTGAGATTCTAGTGGAGTAAGCTCACTAATACTTTGAAATTTTTAGTAAAATTCAAATAGCCCACACAATTTTCAAGAGATTTTTTTCAATCATTTTATTTCAACCCTTTTATCAAAGATTTATTTATTAATTTTTTGTGTATGAGCGCACTGTCTTCATGCACACCAGAAAAGAGCATCAGATCCTGTTACAGATGGCTGTGAGCCACTATGTAGTTGCTGGGAATTGAGTTCAGAATGTCTGAAAGAACAACCAGTGCTTTTAATAGCTGTGCTATCTCTCCAGTCCCTTATTTCAACACTTGTTCATATAATATGTATATTTACAAAAGTATAAGGGCTCTGGCTCTACTAGTACCTGAGAATACTGCAAGGCCAGGCGTGTGGTTTCTTCAGGACCAGTGAGCTCTGAGAGACCAGAGAGAAAAGGATGACCAGGCCTCTGACTTTTGCAAGCTCAGAGAGTACCTGGCTTTCACGTCTCTGGCTTCTGTGGGACCAGAAAGCAACGTGCAACAAGGTCTCCATCACAGTGAGCTCAGAGTTCAATGTAGAATCTAAGCTTTACCCTCCTCCTTGTGCCTAGTGTTTCCTAAGAAACTGGAGCTGTAGTTCCAGTAATCTCTAAGATCAGTGTGAATGTGAGTTTCTGACTTCTGAGATTTCAGTGATCATTTCAGGATCTAGAGTCTATATAACTATGGTCTCAGAGGTTACTCAATGTTCATGACTCCAATTATAGCCCCCTGATACTAGACAGACCTTAGTGGCCCTGAGGTGCAGTATTTTCTTCACAGCATGTTCACAGAATCCTGTGAAGAGCCAAAGGGCAGTCCTATTCTTTGTCCTATTGGTACACTGACAAGACAGGATCACCTCAGTGACTCCATTGGACGTTCCACACCAAGTCTCACCAGTCTCAGTAGCTGAACTTCAGGCAGATATACCTCTAGGACAAATCACAGAAAACAAAATATCCAAATAGGCTTGGACAAGGTAAAATTTAAGCTGAAAAAAAATAAACTCACTATAACAGGCACAAAACACAGCAAGGAATATAATACAACCATCAATCATGGCCTAATACCAACCAACTCACTTCCCTGTAAGGAAACCCAAAGTTACAGAGATAGCACTTCTTAGCCCCGCCTTCCAGCCTATCTCCATTCCCTTGGAACTCCTGCCATAGCCAGCATACACCTACTTCTGTGTCTGCTGCCCTTCATGGAACTGGACCCTGAGTCCTATTTAAGAGACCTCTAGGGCTGGGCAGTGGTGGCGCACGCCTTTAATCCCAGCACTAGGGAGCAAAGGCAGGTGGATTTCTGAGTTCAAGGCCAGCCTGGTCTACAGAGTGAGTTCCAGGACAGCCAAGGCTACACAGAGAAACCCTGTCTAGAAAAACCAGAGAGAGAGAGAGACCTCTAGGGTCATCCCCTTCCCCTGCCTGTTAGCATACCACACTCTCAACTCACAGCACCTGTCTGAAACTGCTTAGAAGTATGAAACCTGAAACCCAGAGTTTCAGCCACTCAGGTTTTCAGAAACTGAAAACCAACCATCATTCTGCTAGTCCACAACATATCAGATTGTGGTAACAGCAATCAAAGAACCAAACAGCCACTCAACAAAGATAAGGAGAAAAAAATACAAATGCTATAACTCTAGATGCCCAGATCCCATTGCAAAGACACAAAGATGAACAATCAAGACAATATGCCTGCTCCATAAATCAGCGCCCCATTGTAAGATGCCCTGAGAAAACCAATTTAATGAAAGCAAGAAATAAGGACTTCAAAGTAGCTCTTCCGGTCCCAGACACTGCGGGAGCCACTGGTTACTGTGCAGACATGGCCAAGTCCAAGAACCACACCACACACAACCAGTCCCACAAATGGCACAGAAATGGCATCAGGAAACCCCGGTCACAAAAATATGAATCTCTAAAGGGGGTTGATCCCAAGTTCCTGAGGAACATGTGCTTTACCAAGAAGCACAACAAGAAAGGCCTGAAGAAGATGCAGGCCAACAATGCAAAGGCAGTGAGTGCACGCGCAGAGGCCATCAAGCCCAAGATGCCAAAGGGTCCCAGCACAAACTCAGCCGTCCTGCGTTCATCGCTCACCCCAAGCTTGAGAAGAAGATTCGAAGGTACCTGGCTAAGGGTCAAAGGCTCTGCCAACCAAAGCCCAAGGTTCAAACAAAGGCAGGAGCCAAAGCTCCAGCTAAAGCCCAGGCTTCTGCTCCAGCCAGGTCCCATAGAAAAGACTCCTGCCAGTGTGAAGACAGATGGACTGCTGTGACACACCTATACCCACGCACTATTTGCAGGTGACCTATGCTGTTTTTACAAATAAACTCGAGGCAAGATCTGTTAAAAAAAAAAAAAAGACTTCAAAGTAGCAAATATAGATATGTTCAAGGACCTTAAAGGGGATATAAATAAATGCCACAATGAAGACCATTAAAACACAATTGAATGAAATAATGAACAAAATTCAAGATATGAAAGTAGAATTTAACAAAGAAATAGAATCGCTAAAGAGAATCAAACTGAAATGAAACTCAAAATGAAAAACTCAGGTAGTCAAACAAAAGGCTCAGACATAAGGCTCCCAAACAGTTTGAATGAAGTAAAAGCATGTTTCATATCTTGAAGAATAGGTAGAAGAAAAGATAATTAAGTCAAAATAAATGTTAAATCTAAAATGAATACATGCACACAATATCCAGAAAATATGCAATACTAAGAAAATATCAAACTTACAAATAATAGGTATGGAGGAAAAAGAAGAAACCCAAGACAAAGGTACAGAAAATGATTTTTTAATTATTTTATTTATTTACATTTCAAATGTTGTTCCCCTTCCTGGTCCCCCATCCAGGAGCCCTCCACCCCTACCTCACCCTACCCCCCCCCTCCCCATCCCCTTTGCCTCTAAGAGGGTCCTCCCCCCACTCACTCCCAGTTTTTCCTTCTAACATCCCCCTTTGCTGAGGCATAAAGCCTCCACAGGACCAAGAGTCCCCCTCCCATTGATGCCAGATCAGGCAGTCCTCTGCTACATATATCGGAGGAGCCATGGACCCACCCATGTATACTTTTTGGTTGGTGGCTTAGTCCCTGGGAGCTCTGGGGTGGGGGGGGGTCTGGTTAATTGATACTGTTGTTCTTCCTATGGGATTGCCATCCCCTTCAGCTCCTTCAGTCCTTACCCTAACTCTTCCATTGGGGTTCCCGGACTCAGTGCAATGGTTGGCTGTGAGTATCTGCATCTGTCTTAGTCAGGTGCTGGCAAAACCTCTCAGACGACAGCCATACTTGGCTCCTGTCAGCAAGCACATCTTGGCATCCTCAATAGTGTCTGGATTTGGTGTCTTCAGATGGGATGGATCCCTAGGTAGGGCAGTCTCTGGATGGCCTTTCCTTCTTCAGTCTTTGCTCCACTCTTTGTCCCTGCATTTCCTTTAGACAAGAGCAATTCTGGGTTAATATTTTTGAGATGGGTGGGTGGCCCCATCCCTCCACTGGGGGCCATTTACTGGAGGTAGTCTCTTCAGGTTGTCTCTCCCCACTGTTGAGTATTTTGGAAAAGTTCCTCAATCTAAAGAAAATTATTTCATTCAAGGTATACGGTGTTCAAGAAGGGCTTAGATAGATGTTCTACAAGCTCTATGAGACCATCACAGATACAAATTCAGAATATTACACCCAACAACACTATCATTCACATTAGGAGTAAGAAAAATATTTCATGGTAAAAAACAAATTTAAGTCTTCTGCTGAATTCTCCCAAACCAGCACCATTTAAATGGGAATATCAGACATTTAGCACAGCGGGCTCCTGAGATGCCCATAGATCCAGGACCTAAGAGGGAGAGTGGCTAGCCTGGTCCTGGGGTCCTCTTCCTCTAGGCTATTCCTCCCCTGGGAACCTTCTCCCATCTCTTGAAACCAGAGATAAAAGAGAGAGATAACTGCCTGGAGAGATAAATCATAGCTGTCAACATTTTTCTTTATGTGTGGTATCGGATCTGGGTCAAATGAAAGGAAATAGAACAGTTTGCAGGAGAGATGGTATGTAGGAAACAATTTGACAGGAGTATGTGTATACATAAAATTTAAGTTTCCTTTGAAATTCCATAAGCTTGGTACATTTTAAGATGTTTCAGTTGCTCAGGTTTGTGTCTTGCAACAGAAACCACATAAGATATAATTCTTTCTGGTATGAAATGGATTATATGTGGCACAAAATACAAAAAAAAATTTGTTGCTTTCAAATGTTTCCTTAAGGAAGGTTGAATTTGCTTTGAACATTAGTTTCACATAGTCTGAAGTAAACCTCTAAGTTTTACTCAACCTTAAGTGTGACATACAAAAGCAAAAGTGTCAGACATTAAACAGAGGTTTAATTTCTTTCATACCTGGGATGTAGTATGCAGCTGTGGATGAGTAAGCACTCTTTAAAAGCTGTTATGAACACAAGCCAACAAGTAAAGTTGAACCACTGACTACAGCCAAGTGTTGTTGAAAATCCCACTAGTATTCCCTCTAGCCAGAGGTTGCCTAATTATAAATTATGTAGAATCCAACCCATAGAAAGACATTTAACCTCTGCTTAAGTCATAACCTCCTCATATGATTGGTATAAATGAATACATAGATACTTGTGAAGTCTTATTTGGAAATCTGAGATTTCAAAAGACTCTTGTCCTGCCAGTTCAAAGGTTCTTGTGGCTGATGCAAGTGTCCCCTCTCTTTCTTTGCTGTCATTTGTAATGTTTGGGATAATCCTTAAGATTAAAGTTCTGATTATAAATTAGTTAACTTGAAAGTTTGTTTTTTCACTGCAAACCCATATATGTCATCTTGGTACCAAGAACAGGGATCACACTCCTATTGGAAACTGTACTTGGTTTTCTTACAAATTGATTTTGAATTAAAATATTAGCATATTTGTATAATAGTTATAAAAGATATAAATAAAACCCATAGAAAGGCAGGGAAAATAGAACCAAGCAGAACACAAGTTAAAAAATATTCATATTAAAGTGATAACATATCCCTAATTATAATTAAATTAAATAGAAATGAAAAATATACTACCAATAAGAGACATCATGATATTTGAGAATAGATGGCAATTCACAATACAGAAAAATACTACCTACAGAATTGATAGCAATACACATCTAAAAGTGTGATATCTGAAATTTATCATTAAATAAAAAGACATAGAGGCTACTGAGATGGCTTAGTGGATGAAGCCACTTGCTGCCTAACAACATGAATTTAATCCCTAAGACCCCATGATATAAAGAGAACCAGATCCTACAAGTTGTCCTCAAACCTACACACACACACACACACACACACACACACACACACA
>JADRCD010124754.1:424-17630 GCA_019843815.1 Montemys delectorum
TTGGGTCCTGTTTATGTACCCAATCTGATAGTCTATGTCTTTTTATTGGTGAGTTGAGGCCATTGATGTTGATAGATATTAAGGAAAAGTAATTGTTGCTTCCTGTTACTTTTGTAGTTAGAGCTGGCATTCCATTCATGTCTCTATCTTCTTTTAGTTTTGTTGGAAGATTACATTTTTGCTTTTTCAGGGATGTAGTTCCCCTCCTTGTGTTGGAGTTTTCCATTTAATACCCTTTGAAGGGCTGGATTTGTGGAAACATATTGTGTGAATTTGGTTTTGTCATGGAATACTTTGGTTTCTCCATCTATGGTGATTGAGAGTTTTGCTGGGTATAGTAGTCTAGGCTGGCATTTGTGTTCTCTTAGGGTCTGCATGACATCTGCCCAGGATCTTCTAGCTTTCAAAGTCTCTGGTGAGAAGTCTGGTGTAATTCTGATAGGCCTGTCTTTATATGTTACTTGACCTTTTTCCCTTACTGCTTTTAGTATTCTTTCTTTGTTTAGTGCATTTAGTGTTTTGACTATTATGTGGCGGGAGGAATTTCTTTTCTGGTCCAGTCTATTTGGAGTTCTGTAGGCTTCTTGTATGTTCATGGGCAACTCTTTCTTTAGGTTAGGGAAGTTTTCTTCTATAATTTTGTTAAAGATATTTACTGGCCCTTTAAGTTGGAGGTCTTTACTCTCTTCTATACCTATTATCCTTAGGTTTGGTCTTCTCATTGTGTCCTGGATTTCCTGGATGTTTTGGGTTAGGGTCTTTTTGCATTTTACATTTTCTTTGATTGTCCCGTCAATGTTGTCCATGTTATCTTCTGCCCCTGAGATTATCTCTTCTATCTTTTGTATTCTGTTGGTGATGCTTGCATCTATGTTTCCTGACTTTTTTCCTAAGATTTCTAACTCCAGGGTTGTCTCCTTTCGTGATTTCTTCATTGTTTCTACTTCCATTTTTAGGTCCTGAATGGTTTTACTCAGATCCTTCACCTGTTTGTTTGTGTTTTCCTGCAATTCCTTAAGGGATTTTTGGGTTTGCTCTTTAAGGGCTTCTATTTGTTTACTTGTGATCTCCTGTAATTCTTTATGGGATTTTTTTGTTTCTTCTTTAAGGGCTTGTATCTCTTTATCTGTTTTCTCCTGTATTTCTTTAAGGGAGTTATTCATGTCCTTCTTAAGTTCCTCTATCAGCATTGTGAGATGAGTTTTTAGATCCAAATCTTGCTTTTCTGGTGTTTAGGGATATCCAGGTCTTGCTGAGGTGGGAGTACTAGGTTCTGGTGAAGCCAAGCAGTCTTGGTTTCTGTTGGTAGGATTCTTGTGTTTGCTTTTCACCATTGCTTGATCTCTGGTGTTAGAAGTTCTTGGTGTCTTAGAGCTTGATCTTTCCTTTCTGCCCTGCAACTCCCCTTCCACTCCTGAGGCCTATGCCTCCCAGCCATTCCCGCCTGAGTCCTCTGGCTGAAGCTAGTCCTGGAGGGAAGCCCTCTGCTCGAAGGGAGGGGGCAGAGATGTGTGCTGATCCAGCTCTGTCCCTCAGAAGCTGAGAGGCTCCAGTCCCTGCAGTCCTGCAACTCCCCTGCACTTCCTGAGGCCTATGCCTCCCGGCTGGTCCTGCCTTAGCAAGACCGTAGAGAGAAAATGGCAGATCTCACCTGAGTCCTTGGGCTGAAGCCCGCCTTAGGGGGAAGCCCTCCCCTAGCAGGGAGGGGGCAGAAATGTTCGCTGATCCAGCTCTGTCCCTCTGAAGCAGAGAGGCTCCAGTCCCTGCAGTTCTGCTACTCCCCTGCAATTCCTGAGGCCTATGCCTCCCAGCTGGTCCCGCCTGATTCTTGAGGCTAAAGCCCACTCAGGATGCAGGCCCTCTGCTCACAGGGAGGGGGCAGAGATGTTCACTGATCCAGCTCTGTCCCTTGGAAGCTGAGAGGCTCCTGTCCCTGCAGTTCTCCGACTCCCCTGCAATTCCTGAGGCCTATGCCTCCTGGCTGGTCCAGCCTGATTCCTCGTATTTTTCTTTAAGAAAATACCTGAAAGTGTTACTAGGGACCACACAGCAAATTTATGTTTATATTATAATAAATATTTCAAGTTTTCTTCCAAAGTGGTTGTATATTTTCATGTGTGTACTAGCACATGTGAGTTGTTATTATTGTTCTTCTCTCTTTCTCTCTTTTCCTCCCTTCTTCCCTCCCTCTCTATTCCTCCCTTTTTCTCTCTCTTTATTATTGTCCTTCTAGAGTCTCTGTGTGTATGTTATGATACCTCACTGACATAATTTACATTTTGAACATGCAACTACATCAAAGAACAATAAGATGGAGAATGTTTACATAGTTTTGTGAACATTTATGCATCATTTTGCATAAATCTTTTTAATGTTTTGCACATTATTCTACAAGTTTGAAATCAGGTCGAATGTCTTAAAATTGTCTCTAAATTGCCTTTAATATATTCTGTGAATTCTTTGTTCTTTTAAAGATATTTACCTTATTTTCTTTATTTCCCATATTTTACAGTTTCTAAAAAATTTATTTCTTCACTTTACATCCTGATCTTGACCCCTGCCCCTCCTATCCTCCAGTCCCACCCTTACAAATCCCTCCCCCAATTACCCTGAGGAGAAGGGGAAGCCCCACCTCACTCTGGAACAACCAGTTTCAGTATGCCTAACCTCTCCCACTTAGACCCAACCAGACAGTCCAAATAGGGGAATGGGATGTAATGGCAGGCAGAGAATTAGAGACAACCTTTCTTAAATTGTTAGAGAACTCACATAAAGACCAAGCTGGACATATACTAAGAATGGGTAAGGGACCTAGGTCAGCCCCTGCATGCTCTTTGGTTCATGGTTCGTTTTCTGCGAGCCTCCATGGGCAGATTTTTTGACTCTGTAGGTCTTCTTGTGATGTTCTTGCCCCTTCTGACTCACTGTGTTCTATCTCTGACTCTTCACAAGACTCCCCAAGCACTGCCTGATGTTTGGCTATGGGTTTCTGCACCTGTTTCCATCTGCTTCTGGATAAAGCCTTCCAGGAGACAGTTATGCTAGACTCTAGCAGGCATAGCAGAGTATCATAAATAGTGTCTGGGATTTGATTTCTTAGATGGGATGTGTCTCAAGTTGGACCAGCTATTGGTTAGTCCTTCCCCTAAATTCTGCTTCTTTTTGTAGGCAGGACTTATTTTGGGTTGAAGGTTTTGAGGATATTTAGATTTTCCTCTCACTCCGCTAGAAGCCAGGGTTACCTCCATAGACTCCCTAGAACTTCTCCTGTCCCAGTACTCTAGCTACTTCCTGAGACAGCCCCTTCCACCTCTGTTCTCACTCCCAGCCTTCTCCCTCATGCCTGATGCCCATCCCCCTTTCCCTCCTCATCTCCTCTCCTACCCAGTTCTCTCCCTCCATCAAACTCACATGACTATTGTGTTTCCCCTTCTGAGTGAGATTCATACATCTTCTCTTGGGTCCTCCTTGTTACTTAGTTTCCTTGGATGTGTGTATTACAATTTTAATTTTTGTTTGTATTTATGATAGAGAAGGTAGATGGAAGTGCCTATGGAGACCAGGAGAGAGTGTCAGATTCCCTAGAGCTGAGATATCAGGCAGTCATATCAGGCAGTCGTAAGCTCTCCAACACCAACACGGGCACTCTAAAATGAACTGGGACCTTTGGAAGGACATCATACTCTTAATCATCTTCAGAAATTATCTATTTTCTGTCACATTCCAGGGCTCATTTTATATTGTTAATGGTTTTCTGTAAGGTCTGTACTTCCAGTTTTATTGAAATCTGTATTACTTATATATGTTCATTACTTGCATGTCCTATCTTAAAGAATAATGTTTTTTGTACTTTCTAAGGTTTTAGCAATAGAACTGAATAAACAAATTCAACTTAATCTTTATATTATAAAATTAATGGTATATTTATGTAAATATTTATTTATTCAAGATTAGCTCTTAGATTTTGGTTTTCAGTGGCCTCTAAATGTTTATCAATAATCTCAGCCCTTTTTATAACATATTCTATACTCTAGCAATTTCGAAATCTTGTAAGTACAAGTCAATGTTCTATATATTCCAAAATCATTTTTGTCTTTTCTGCAATTTTCATTTCATAATTAATTTCTATACAAAATCTTTTAGAGTTGTTATTCTGCAAAGTGCTCCATAAAAGTCCAAAAAAATCTGCCATCTCAACATAATACCTTATATGCAACGGCCATCTTAAATCTGTCCACCTCTACAATCCTTTTTATTTGACTCTGTTTTGTTTTTAAATTTCAATACCTAAGTCCTGAATGTAACACTTTAAAATTTGTTTTTTTTTAATGTTGCTGTTACATAGAAATACAATTGATCCTTTCATATTAATCTTGCAAGATTGGTTTACTAATTGTACTAATTGGTATGCTAATCTATTGCTTTTATACAATTTTTAAGTTTTCTAAGTACATAATTATTGTGGTTTGAATGAGAAATGCTCACCATAGCCTCATGTGAGTTAACATGACATGTACTTTAGAGGGCTTTTTGAACTTTGAGGAGGTGGGGCCTTGCTGAAGGAAGTATGTCACTGGGTTAGGCCTTGAGATCATGACCTCTCTTATTTCCTGTTTGTCTCCTAAGCTTTGTGTTTCAGCTTGAAAGTGTGATCTCTCAGCTTCCTGCTCTGGCTGATTGCTGCAATGCCTCGCCTGCCATTAGGGACTCTAACTGTACATCCACAGTAAACTCCTTCTCCAAGTCATTTTTGGTCACAACAACAAAAAACTAGCTAATGAAATAATCAAAACAAATGTGAGTTGGTTCATTTCTTTTTTTTTTCTTATTTTCTTGTTTTGTTGTAGTTGTTGTTGTTGTTGCCTGTTGTTTTGATTCTTATTTCTGCTACTTACAGCTCATCCCTTGTTAAATGCTAAACAGAAATGAAAAGTGGGAACATCCTGGCTTTGATTTCCTGTTGGGGAGCTCTCGATCACTTATCATTATTTGTAATATTATCTATGAGTTTCTCACATATACTCTGCTGGAGGCTGAGGGATTTCCTTTCAATAGCTAATTTACTGAGAGGACATTTGATGAGGTTTTGTAAAAACACGATAATGGTTGACTTTATGAAATCCTCTTTTGCTATATAATGAGATATCATGTTTATACTTTTATGTTAATATCATGAATTATATTATTTTCTAAATGTTAAGTAAACTTTGATTCTGAGGATAATCTCTATTTGATCAAGCAGTATTGCCCTTTTAATATATTGCTGGATTTAGTTTGCTAATGTTCTTAAAGGACTGTTACATTTGTGTTTAGAAAAGATATTACCTTCAATATTCCCTTGAAATATCTTTGTTCAGTGTTAGCTTTAAGGTAATATGACCTCCTTCATAAATAGTGTGGAAAATATTCTATTTTTTAAATAAATTTCCACAGTCTTGGCATTTTTCTTGTAGTAGATGTTTCAGAGAGTTGACTAGTGAAGTCAACTGGTTAAGACTTTATAGGAGGACCTGTTTTATTTGTTTAAGGCTTTCTTACACTTACACTTGTCTATAGCTACCACTAACCTGATCTTCATTATTGTGTGTCAGCTTGTTTTTCATCAGAATTAAACCATTCAACATATTTGCTCTAGTGTAGTGATTTGGGAATTCACTCAAGTTGTTGCATGTATCTTAATTATTTATTTGTATTTCTGAAAAATATTTTACAGAATGATTTATTGGGAATCACATGAAAGGCTACCCAGGCTTTCTGTAGCTGAAGAAATTATCACAGAGTCACATCATATGTGTGTGTATATATATATATATATATACACACATATAAAGATACACAAATGCATGAAATTACCAAAAAACAAATTTATATAAGTTATTAAAATATGTATGTACCATTCTCTACACAGGTGGAGAAAAGGGTGATTTTTTAAATATATATATATATATATATATATATATATATATATATAAGCAGGACCTGAAGAGATGTCTCAGTTATTAAGATCACTTGCTGCTGTTGATGAGGCCCCTAGTTGGGTTCCTACAACCCACATCAGAATTTTCACAACCACTCGAAACTCCATCTTCTGGGGACTCTGATACCCTCTCTGGCTTCTTCTGGCACTAACACTCATGTACATATACACATTCACACGCATATACATAATTAAAAATAAAATAAACCTTAAAAATAAATGTTACCATTATTTTGTTAAATCAATAGCCATAATTCTGAAAATAATAACATTGTTGAATACTGACCCTGTGTGTAATTCTCTTTTAAAAGTCGTCCATAGAATAGTTTATATTGAAATAATATCATGTTAGGATAGTGAAAGTATATTTGTTATAGCTGTGATAATTAAATTGTGGTTTATGATTTATTCATTCAACTAACTTTTATTACACACCAACTTGAGAAGCAACATCCTTCCACACATGTGAACCTACACATTTATTTGAACTATAAAACAAGTTGCAAAACCTTACTGCATCTTCCTAGGGATAACTTTAGTTTCTATATCCAAAACCATAGTTTATATGTTAAAAAAATGAACACAACAACAAAATATAGGAAATTAGTAAAACAGATCAGTCTATTTGTGGGTACTGACTGTATCTGTCCCTTCCAATTTACATGTCTGTGTATAATATTAATATTTCTCATGAGTAAGTGATAATAATAATTAAAAATAAAAGACTATATATTCAGTTATTGATGGTCATTTTGGTTGTTCTCATTTTGTGCTCAGTGTGAATAAGATATTACAGGGCAAGATATCTTCATTTCCCTTTTTTTGTTAAATTATTTTCCATTTATTTATTCGTATTTATCCAGATGGCAACCTTCAGTTACCCCCTTCATACTGTTCCTTTCTGCCGCAGGCTGGCCGATCTGCGTCTCCCTCAACCCGCAGGAGAAACGGGGTCCTAGTCAGATTGACAAGGCGTAGGCAAAGAGTGACAAACAGAGCCGACACAAGGGTGTGTGAATCTGAATGTTTTTTTTCAAGATGAAATTCAGGTTTAAATAGCATATAGCAAGCAGGGCATATGACAAGAGTCACGTAGGCGGGCAGGGGTTACAACAAGGTCAGTAGGATCAGAGGGCAAGACTGGAGTCATGTAGGCAAGTGACCATCACCTTAAGGTCGGTAGAATCAGGTAGCCAGGTGTGGAGTGGGGCAGAAGGGCGGTGGTGCCCTTCCAGCTGGGGCTAATATGGTATTCCTACTCAAATTCCCTGATTCTCCTGGAGACAAGGGATAGGATAGTCCAGTCCGATCTGGCATTTCCTGCTAATTCTGGGTCTCGCTGGAGGGAAGCCCTTGGATTACTCTCTAGTATGTAAAACAGTTCTGACTATTATGGGGCTGCCCTAAGGTATGTGGTTGACCTTTGTTGCTAACTCTGAGGACAAAACCTGTCTGGTAAGGCAGGTTCCTTGAGAGAAATTCCAAGCTAAAGGTATCTAGGAATTGAATTAGGATATATTGGAATCATTGTGCTGGCCAGGAAACAGTGCCCAATCTTAGCCATTAACGAATCATTTCTTGGGGTACCTTTATACCTAAATAAGAGGGCATGTTGACGATTGGAAAGACTGATCTGGAACACATCTGAGTTAGGAGATGCCAGCGACTATCTTGAATACCCAGGAGGCACAGAACTCCTTTTGGATCCTTAACGCCTCTCATCCTTAATTGGGCTTTTACCCCCTATAATTTGAATATGACTGGTGTAGATGAGTGGGCGTGGCACCTTTCCTTAGCCCTCTCCCCTTTACCTCTGAGAGGAGGGAGGTCTTTTTTTGGGAATCAATCCACCCTGGAACCTCCGGTCACTGCAGGATGAGGTACTTCCTTTCTCACTGAGGCCATGCAAGACAACCCAGTTAGGGGAGCAGTATCTATAGACAGGCAACAGAGTCTGGAACAGTCCTCACCTCATTTGTTGGGGGACTCACATGAAGACCAAGCTGTACATCTGCTACACATTCGTAGGGAGACTAGTCTAGTCCATGTATGCTCTTTGGCTGGTGTTTCAGTCTCTGGGAGCCATCAATAGTCCAGGCTACTTGACTCTGTTGGTCTTCTTCTATAGTTCTATCCCATCTGGGTTCCTCAAACTTTCCCCCAACTTTTCCAGAAGACTTCTCGAGCTCCATCTAAGGTTTGGCTATGGATCTTTGCACATGTTTCAGTCAGTTGCTGGGTGGAGCCTCTCAGAGGACTGCTATGCTAGGTCCTGTTTGTGAATCCAGGCAGATAGATACATACATAGGCTGAGACTCCAAGAAAGGTGGATGAGGAAGGCAGGTCCCTAATGTTTCTGTATAGCTCTTCTGAAGGAGTTGGACTGGAATGTATGTGTCTATGTGTTGAAATTTACAGACACCTATGAAAATATGTAAATTTTCTTCAAATGCTAGGTGCCCATTGTTAGCTTAGGTTGCATTATTTTGCTTTCAATATCTCTAATAGCTATGAAGTATATCTCGTGATTTGAACTTGCTTTACCTTTGGAACAAGTAATCTGTATTGCTTCTCATGTGACTAGAATTTGAGTTTTTTCCTTTATCTGTAATCTGTCTTTTTTCTTCATGACTTTTTTCCTTTTTTGTGTTTAATAATTTTTTCCTCATAATGCCCTTTCTCCTCTTAAAGCCATTTAGTAAATTTTATTTTAAATACACTATTCACTTTTCAATTGAAATACTTTGTTTTCTAATATGTACTGTTTATATTTTAAAATTTCCTAAAGGTACATTCATTATAAGAACATTTTACACCATGATCAGGCCTTATTTTTAATATTCTGCCTTAGAAAATTTTTTTGAGAACTCCAATATAAACCCTGGCTGTTCTAAGAGCCTAGCTCAGAAGCTGTTAGCTTCTGTTCATTCTCCATATTCTCCTTTGTTCTTTTGAGATTCACTATGAGGGGTAGTGAAAATAGTTCTGAGAAAAATTGACTATTAGTAGTTTTTATCTCTATATTATTACAGAATAGTTTCAAACAAGTTACATCATATTTACTTGTTGAAAGGCTACATTGATTTTTCCTCTTGAACACTTTTAGTAATTTTTTAATGAATTTTTATCTGAATTTATTCTCAAAATCTTGTTTAAAATATAACCTTATCTATTCTGCTTTGTAGGACTAGTTTTCAAGTAGGGATGATTTTGCCTCAATAGATATTGGCAATGTCTGCAGAGAAGTTTTGATTGTCAAGATTATGGGGGTTGCTCTTGGCATCTACTGGGTAGACATCATGGGTGCTGTTACATCTTTTCACTTACCTGAAGCAGAGGATTCATAGGATCTGGATTCTGAAGTAATATTCCCTCCATGATTTTGGAGACTGATTTTTTATTTCTTATTAATCAATTTGTCTTAATATTCATCAATTATATTACTCCTTTGAAGGGAGCAATATAGTTTTATCTGTATTGAGTTTTATCAATGCTTCTTTTCTATTTCATTTTATTCACATTTTCTTTGTTTTATTCCAGTTTTTATGATAAAATATGTTCTTCTCTAGCTTTCTTTTTTCTTTTTTTATTAGATATTTTCTTTATTTACATGTCATATGATATCACTTCTCCCAGTTTCCCCTCCAAAAAAAAAAAAAAGAAAAAATAAAATAAAATAAAATAAAATAAAAACAAAAAAACAAAACTCTGTTCCCTCCCCCCTCCTCCTGCTCACCAAAGCACCCTCTCCTGCTTCCTGGCCCTGGCATTCCCCTACACTGGGGCATAGAACCTTTACAGGGTCAAGGGCCTCTCTTGCCCTTGATGACTGACTAGGCCATCCTCTATTATACATATGCTACTGGAACCATGAGTCCCACCATCTTCTCTAGCTTTCTATAGTACAAGCTTAGAGAATTATTTTTAATATACCTTTTTTTTTCTACCATTAACTCTTAGGATGATAAATATTTCTTTATAAACGCTATAGCTGCACCACTCATTTTTTTTCTTGCATTTGAAAAACAAAGTGCAATCCTTGTGATTAGTTGTTTTCTGTTTGTTTGTTTGGATTTTGCCCATGGATTAAGAAATATGTTTTCCTTCTTTCAGTCTCTGCTCTATAGTTTGTCTTAGGGACTCCTTAGATGGGTATTTTGTACCCCCTTCTAAGAAGGAATGAAGCATCCACACTTTGGTCTTCCTTCTTGAGTTTCTTGTGGTTTGTGGATTGTATTTTGGGTATTCTGAGCTTCTGACTGCTCCACCTGAGAATCCTTTCCACATTCAATCATCAAACCCAGACACTATTGAGGATGTTAGCAAGTGCTGGCTGACAGGAGCCTGATATAGCTGTCTCCTGAAAGGCTCTGATAGTACCCAGCTAATACAGAAGTAGAGTCTCACAACCACCCATTGTACTGAGTACAGGGTTCCCAGTGAAGGAGCTAGAGAAAGGACTCAAGGAGCTGAAGGGTTTGCAGCCCCTTAGGATGAACAACAATATGAACTAACCAATGCCCTCAGAGCTCCTAGGGACTAAACCACCAAGCAAAGAGCACACATGGTGGGACTCATGGTTCCAGCAGTATATGTTTAGCAGAGAATACATATAGAGGCCTAGTTGTTCATTAACGGGAGGAGAGGCCCTTGGTCCTGTGAAGGTTTATGTCCCAGTGTAGGGAATGCCAGAGCCAGGAAGTAGGAGAGGGTGAGCTGGTGAACAGGGGGAGGGAGGAAGGAAAGAGAGTTAGTTTTTTGTTTTTGTTTTTGATATTTTTTTTTTCGGAGGGCTAACCAGGAGAGGAGATATCATTTGAAATGTAAATAAAGAAAATATGTAATAATAATAATAAAAAAAGACCTCAAATCAGGGTCTCTCATAGCCCAGGTTGGTCTTGTACTTACTTTGCAGCGGTCACCTGCAATGCCTGATCCTCCTACCTTAGCCCTCCAAATACTGCAATTACAGGCTTATGCACCATGCTTGGCTTAATGATGTGTACTCTTAGTAAAAGATAAAATGAATGTATTAAAGATAGTTAATATTTAATCTGTAATAGTTTCAAAAAATCTTTTTAAAATTAAAAAAAAGAAAAGACAATGAAAAAAATATGTTTTCACATTTTCAGGTGGTTTCTGATTTTCTAGAAAGCCTTACGATGTGTAAATACTAATATAACCTTTTGTTTCAAATGTAACAAAGCTTTTCAACATTTTCCACTAGTGACTCATTTTGACCAGGGAAAATATATGTGACCACAGGCCTAGAAGTATATGAAATGGTTATATAATAAAATATGTTTTAAAACTTTACGAAGCTGTAAGATATTATGAAGACATATTGTGTGTGATTTGCCTATAATAGTAACAGTTCCACCTGTGAGCTGAGCTCTTATCGATGGATTAAAACCAATCAGTTCTTCTTTTGGGTGGGAGGGGGGATATTTTACCATTGTGGATCAAATCAGTAACTTAATAACTTTGCTCTGTTTTTTTTTATATCTCTCTGAATTCTCCTGTCTCCTTTTGTCTTAGGAACTAGGAGTCATTTGTTTTAAACAGCAGCTATATTTAGAGGCTTTTCTCTACGTTTCTACTTTCCATTTTGCTTGTTTTGTTGCATATATCTCTAAGCTTTGCCTTGTGTAAGGGAGTTGTCAGACATATTGTGTCCTCTTGTTGATTTGACCCTTTTAATTCAGTGATGTCCCTAGTTCCAAGATTTGTCTAATATTAAGTAGCTGTCATACTCCCTACCTCTCTTCAGCTGAAACTGAGCTCAGAGTTAGGTATTTGTAGCCATGTGCTCTACCACGGAGCATCACATATTTTCCTTCTTAATTTTTAGATTTTTGCACAGGATATAGTTTTTTTCATTCTTTTATATTTAATCTACCTTTGTCTCTTACTTGAAATGAATATATTAAGGATGGAATAAAGTTGGATTTTACACATTATGCAATGTGAGAGTCTATTCGTTGTATGTGGAGTCTTGTGAGCATAGCTTACACAGTTGTCAGTCACAAGTATGTAACGATGTTTTTGTTCGTGGTTCTAAATATCCATATTTTTATTTTTAATTTCTTTTATACGTTCTTTAATTCTTTAAAAAATTTTTGTCTCTCTTGATCCATTGAGTAAATATTTTGAATTTGTTTGTTTCTCATGGTTACCTAAGTTTCGTTTCCTGTTACAATGATAAAATAATGACAACTCAAAATGTTATAGGTCATAATGGTGGAGAAATCACAGCCGGAGGACCTGTAGGCAGCTAGTCAGATTATGTGCACTGCCAGAAGAGAGCATGAATGCAAGCAGAGGTGCTCAGCTTGCTGTCTCCATTTTATACAGCAAAGGATCAGCCCCATCCAAGAAATAGTCCCATCCACAATTAAGATGGGTCTTCCCATACATATTAATGTAATCAAGCAATATCAAACAGATATTCTAAAAGGTGAACTATCATCTCTATAATCCCTCACAGGAGTACCCAGAGGCTGGTGTGTAACTCGATTATAGGTGTGTCAAATACTTAGCCAGTAATGTTTTCTGATTTGATTATAACTATTGTGGACTTATTATTCATGTACTTTGATGTAGTATCAACTCTCTTTCTCTTATTTTTAAGCCATAGAATGTCATGGTTTACTATTACTTAATGATACAATAACATTTTACATATGATAGACTTTATAATAACATGTTCTCCCACCTACCAACCTACCACCAGCTATAAACAAGAATTTAGTTGTTTGCACTGGGGACAGAATTGTCTTAGAAGTGAAGTCTCCATTATGTTTCCTTGTTGTCCAATATAAGTATTGATACTCTTTTTAATATTTTTGACATTTTTGTGATGTGCTTTAAAACTTATATTATTTGTTTTTGTTCTGTGATTTCAAAACCTAACCCTTTATAGTCTTAAACACAATTAGAGAAAGATTTGGTAATTATAGTTAATGACAATATTTTCCTTTCTTTTTCTACTAAATTAAATAATTGAGTTTTACAAAACACTTGAAAAATAAACAACACAAGACTAACATACGCTTTCATTTAAAAAGATTGCATTGGTAAAGGACTAGCCTTCAAGATACATGTGTAACACATCACATTGATAGGTGACTACTCAGATACAGGCCAAATAATACTGTAGAGCGAAAATATTCACTGTGTGTCATGAAAATCATGTGTTCTCGTGGCATAGGTAGTTTGAGAATGTGAACTTGACAGGATGAATTTCTGACAGGTTTTGTTCTGTGGCTGATGATTCCTGATTCAACAAAAGTTAAAAAGATCATCTATTTTAATTCTATTAACCTGGCACAGTGTTTAACTCTTTTAAACAATGAGTATCTGAAGGCTGGAGAGATGCATCATAAATTAAAAACACTTGCTACTCTTGTAGAGGACTCATGTTCCTATCACCTATTTTGGATAGCTCACATCTGCCTGTAACTTCAGTTCTAAGAGATCTAACACCCTCTCACAGACATACATGCAAGCAAAACTCTAATGCACACAAAATAAAAATATAAGTAAATCATTTTTTAAAAGAGTCTTGGAGTCAGAGGCTAGAAGTACAGGTAGCACTCTCTTACGTTATAGGTCAGAATTGGAAATGTTAGATAGAGGACATGGGAGTATTTTACTGAATTATTTTCAACCAAGCAGATTGATCAAGTTGTATGGATTTTAACCTGAACATCAGGAGTTGTCAAGAGGCCTACATGTCTAATGCATCATAATGGTTAATTAGCCGACAGCAGCCATTATTAGGATCATTTCCTGAAAATTCTTGATTTCTTCATTCCATGTCCAATTCTACATGATTTTAAACTATGTTTTTAAGTGTTAAGTAAATAATACAAATATTGTGATTTTTCTAGTTTCCTGGGGATTTAGATTCATTCTTGAAGATTAATTTTTATTTTAAAAATATGTCTCTTTGTTTGTATGTCATCTGTATGTACAGGAATTGAACCCAGGCCCTTTGAAAGAACAGTCAGTTCTTGAAACCACTGATCCACTTTTCCATCTTTTCCCAGCTTATGGTTACCCCTCTTTAAAGATTTGTTTGTTTCTTTCATGTGTGTGAGTGTTTGACCTGCTTGGATGTCTATGTAGCACATGTGTGCCTGCTGCCTGAATAGACTAGAAGAAGATGCCTGATACCTTGGCTAATTCAGACCCATCACAACAATGCTTCGATATAGAATAGATCATTTGGTATACATGTGAATATTAATGATGTATTGGTATAAGCTATCAAGAGAAATAACAGAGAATTAGAAAGAAAGGTACATAGAGGGGCAAAGCAGAAGAGGGAGAGAATAGAAATGGAAGAGGGAGAAAGACAGTTACTATGCGTGATTAACTCATGTACTTAGAGATACTAAAAGTTCATGACAAATCTACACTCTGAACACCCAGAGCAGCTCATCAGCAAGTAATGATGCAAGATAGAATATTCCCACTTGAAAACATTCTATGTGAAGAAAGAGTACTCTCTTATTTAGCTTTTGTTTTATGTTGATGTTAAATTTATTGGGGGAGGCCCAAACAAGTGGAAGAAGGAACTAGTCAAATTTTGATCATTTTGATAAAATATTTAATACAATTTAAAATAAGAAACTGTTTACTTCAGTGTTTTATTGAAAAAAAATTGAGTCTGCAGTCCTTAGCCTTGTTAATTTGGAGCCTGTGTGAGGTAGGGCATAATGACAGCATGAGCTATAGATGCTCATTAACACTACATTGTCTGAAAGAGGGTGAGGAGACAGAAGAAGGGATGAGTGGAAAGAGGAATGGATCAAAGCAATCTAGAGAATTCATAACCACATTAAGCCAACACAAGAAACCTACCATTGAGGTGATCATATGGTTAGATATTCTAGTTTACTCATGGGGTCTACTTCAGTCAAGGACTCAAGATCCTGTGCAGCAGAACTTTTATTCTGAGATGTTATGATGGCTAATTGCCACTGTCAACTTGACTACATTTAGAATCTCCTAGGAGACACCATCCTGGGTACGTCTGAGGGGTTGTTTACACAGTGTTTTACCTGAGCTAGAAACATCCACTATAAATGTAGGTGGCATCAAATTTTAATCTGAGGTCCTGGGGATGACTTAAAAAGACAAAGGGAGCTGAGTACCATCACTCATGTCTCTGCTTCTTGGAAGAAGACACACTGTGACCAACTACCTCAGGGCTCTGTTACTACAACTTCAAGATGATTTCACTGCCAAAACTCTCCCAACTATTATGCAGTGTTCCCTAAACTTTGAGCTAGAACAAACCCTTCCTTCTTTAAGTTGATTTTGTTAAGGACTTTGTCAAAGCAATGAAAAAAGATTTGTAGCCTTTAAATTTCCAGGAAAAAATTGTTTACAGTGTTAGGCATCTTTTGGTAACAATTAGCTACATAGATCCCACTCATTCAGTATGCACCAAACTTTGTGTCTCTGACAGAATCCCAGCACTACACCAGCAATGTTGTGGTTTTAATCTTCCATGAGCAATGAGCTGTATTCCTTCAGGCCTGCGCAGTCTTCATTCCTCTTAGGATCTAATCAATTTGCTCTTAATTAGGAGTGCATAGTTCTAGAGGCATTTGAAAACATGCATCTTTAATACTTATACCTAGTTTCATGTGTGTATGATAAATCTTTCAAATACTTTTCAAACTACTATAAAAGAGGGCACTGCCTCTACTACAGCCATGATGGACAAAAGCTGAAAATTATGAGATATGTATTCTGCACGTACCAGTGTTTGATCCACGATAAGTGAACCCAAATCTTACCAATGTTTCCCTGCCTTAAATGTGAAATACATTTTTCCCTTCCTATAACTCATATTAGAGGCATTTTCTAGTGGTAACTTCATAATCATGGCCTTTCATATATGTCAGAAGAATTCAGTGTGGACAGAAATTTTAACTACTGTGAATTCAGAATCATCTTTACATCTTAGAAAGCCTGGTGAGACAAGTACATGGAAGGATCAATTTTCCTTTCTGCAGAGGCAGAATAATTAGTAGAACTACATCCATGATGGAAATGTTGAGAAACACATAGAAATGTCTTTTAGGGACTTGAAGCCAATTGGGGAAAGAGTCTGCGAAGACAGGAGGATCCACGGCACCAAAGGTGGTCATTGAGACCATGTTGTATCAGCTATTTATAACTATCCTATTAATACTATGCAGCTCAGGCTTTTGTCATACACTATGAAATGTGTGACTTGGTAGTCATAGCAATGAAAGAATAACTCATTGATTGCTAAGCTACTGTGATGGTAATGGGCTCATTAAAATGCAGCAACTAAAGAAAAAGAGGGAAGATCATAAGATCATAAAACCCAGATTCCACCCACTCTACATCCTAGCCCTCCACTCCTGTCCCATAGCAGCATATACTATTTGGAGTTTCTAGAGGATAAAGGACATGCTAAGTTAATTGAAAACAGGACTCCAGAATAGTTTCCTTAAGGTAATCACCAATGATGCAGTAGGACTTTTCAGAGACACAGTTGTTTTTGCTTTTTCACACTCAGGTAAGTAAAACTTTTTCCATGCTCCTGTACAGAAGCCAAATAAACTCAACAATTAACCAAGCTGGACTTAGGCAGAATTGTTTCTTTGGTTTTTGCACCGTACATAGAGAAAATAGACATTTGATAACATTTATGAGAGAAGGTAATGTGAAAAAACATTTAATTTAAATAGGAGAAAAATGCCCCACCAGCCCCAGTACCAATGTAAGATAAAGGATGTCATCTTGCTTGGAAAATGGACCTCTAACTAGCATCCAGCGTTACTCACACAAGCCCTTAAAAGCAGAGGAATTTCCCCTCTGACCTAATCAGGGAGCAAGAAGTTATAGCAGGAAAAGAGTAAGAAAAATACAATATTTCTGGGCTGGAAAATACAAATAAGAGTACGGATGGTGCTGTGGATTGTCCCCTAGAAGCTACAAACATCACAGAAATGAGTTCCACTCCAGAGCCTTCAGATTGCATTGCAACCCAGAATTACCTTCATTTTTCCACCACCGAAATTGATTTCAGACATCTGACTTTAAGTGCTGTCAGTCAGTAAATTATAACATTCAAACCAGTTAGTTCGAGGTAGTCTTAGAGAAGAAATAATAATTTTTAAAAACTCTAATATGTGGTCTTTAATGAAGAAGAATAGGTATCACTACGACATTGTGTAGAAG
>JADRCD010124758.1:527-12226 GCA_019843815.1 Montemys delectorum
TTTGGATTTCAATCGCTTAGGATATGTTGATAATATTAATTTTCATATTAAGATGTTAATAAAGGTAATTGTCACTTCCTGTTGTTTTTGTTGTATGAGGTGGAAATAGATTTGTGTGGATTTGTTGAAAGATTACTTTCTTGCTTCTTCTAGGGTGTAGTTTTGCTCCTTATGTTGATGTTTTCCATCTATTATCCTTTGGAGGGCTGGATTTGTGGAAAGATATTGTGTAAATTTTGTTTGGTCATAGAATATCTTGTTTTCTCCATCTATGGTAATTGAGAGTTTTGCTGGGTATAGTAGCCTGGGCTGGCATTTGTGTTCTTGTAGGGTCTGTATGACATCTGCCCAGGATCTTCTAGTTTTCATAGTCTCTGGTGAGAAGTCTGGGGTAATTCTGATAGGCCTGCCTTTATATGTTACTTGCCTTTTTTCCCTTATTGCTTTTAAAATTCTTTCTTTGTTTAGTGCATTTGATGTTTTTATTATTATGTGACAGGAGGAATTTCTTTTCTGGTCCAGTCTATTTGGGGTTCTGTAGGCTTCTTGTATGTTCATGGGCATCTCTTTCTTTAGGTTAGGGAAATTTTCTTCTACAATTTTGTTAAAGATATTTACTGGGCCATTACATTGGGAGTCTTCACTCTTTTCTACACCTATTATTCTTAGGTATGGTCTTCTCATTGCATCCTGGATTTCCTGGATGTTTTTGGTTAGGAGCTTTTTGCTTTTTGCATTTTCTTTGACTGTTGTGTCAATGTTTTCTATGGTGTCTTCTGCTCCTGAGATTCTCTCTTCTATCTCTTGTATTCTGTTGGTGATGCTTGCATCTATGACTCCAGATTTCTTTCCTAGGTTTTGTATCTCCAGGGTTGCCTCTCTTTCTGATTTCTTTATTGTTTCTATTTCCATTTTTAAATTCTGGATGGTTTTGCTCATTTCCTTCACCTGTTTGATTGTGTTTTCCTGTAGTTCTTTAAGGGATTTTTGTGTTTCCTCTTTAAGAGCTTCTAGCTCTTTACCTGTGTTCTCCTGTATTTCTTTGAGGATGCTATTTATGTCTTTCTTAAGGTCCTTTGTCACCATCATGATAAGTGATTTTATATCTGAATCTTGCATCTCCAGTGTGATGGTGTGTCCAGAACTGGCTATGGTGGGAGAATTGGGTTCTGATGATGCCAAGTAACCTTGGTTTGTGTTGTTTGTTTTCTTACACTTCCCCCCCACCCCCCGCCATCTGGTTATCCCTAGTGCTACCTGCCCTTGCTAATTCTGGCTGGAGTCAGTCCTTCCTGTGATCCTGGTTGTATCAGAACTCCTCAGAGTCAGGCAGTCTCTGTGACCTTGTGATTCTGGGATCCTGTGACCTTGGGCTTGTTAGAGCACCTGGGAGTACAGCAGCTTCCTCTGGGTATTGTGGGACTGGCTGCAGAGCTTGTGCCCAAGGTCTGCTCAGGACACCAGCCCAGAGAGACCAGGAGGAACTCGAGCCACTCTGCTGGTGAAGTTCCTGTGTGCCTGGTCCCGCAGGTCCCAGTTACTCCAGGTGTTGGGACAGATGTTGGGTCCCCCTCACCTCTGATCCTGAGAGTTTCAGAGCGCCTGAGAGTAGAGCTTCCTCTGGGTCTTGTGGGACTGGCTGCAGAGCTTTTTAAGTTAAATTTAAATGTAAAGGTTATTCATTCTTAAGTATTATTATGCCTGAGTTATTGCTTTCAATAGGAAATTAATCACAACGTAAGATGATACAATTGTGTGCCATGTTGACAATGAGTGGACTTGTGATAGCTGTTCTTGGTAATAAACTTGACTATATCTGGAGCTAAAACCCAAATGGAGCACATGACTTTAAGGGAACTTTGCTTAGTTTGAAGTAGGAATCCAGATTCTAGTCTGGATCTTTCAAACAGGAAGACACACCTTTTTTTGTTGTCATTACTATTTGCTTATAGCTATTTGTTATTTTTCTTTTTTCTGTTATTTTTATTAAATATTTTCTTTGTTTACATTTCAAATGTTCTCCCCTTTCCTGGTTTGCCCTCCGAAAATCCCCTACCTCTTTCTGCCTGCTCACCAACCAACCCACTCCTGCTTCTTGGCCCTGGCATTCCCCTACACTGGGGCATAGAGCCTTCATAGGACCAAGGGCCTCTCCTCCCATTGATGACCAACAAGGCCATCCTCTGCTACACATGCAGCTGGAGCCATGAGTCCCACCATGTGTACTCTTTGGTTGGTGGTTTAGTCCTTGGGAGCTCTGAGGGTACTGGTTAGTTCATATTGTTGATCCTCCTGTGGGGCTGCAAACCCCTTCAGCTCCTTGGGTCTTTTCTCTAGTTCTTTCATTGGGGACTCAGTACAATGGTTGGCTTGGAGCATCCACCTCTGTATTTGTCAGGCACTAGTAGAGCCTCACAGGAGACAGCTATAACTAGCTTCTGTCAGCAAGCACTTGTTGGCATCCACAATAACCTCTGAGTTTGGTGACTGTATATGTGATGGATCCCCAGGTGGAGCAGTCTCTGGATGGTCATTCCTTCAGTCTCTGCTCCACATTTTGTCTTTAACTCCTTCCATGGGTATTTTGCTCCCCCTTCTCAGAGGACTGACGTATCCACATGTTGGTCTCCCTTCTTGAGTTTCATGTGGTTTGTGGATTGTATCTTGGGTATTCCAAGTTTCTGGGCTAATATCGATTTATCAGTGAGTGCATGCCATGTGTGCTCTTTTGTGATTGGGTTACCTCACTCAGGATGATATTTTCTAGTTCCACCCATTTGCCTACAAATTTCATGAATTCATTGTTTTTAATAGCTGAGTAGTACTCCATTGTGTAGATGTACCACATTTTCTGTATCCATTCCTCTGTTGAAAGACATCTGAGTTCTTTCCAGCTTCTGGCTATTATAAATAAAGCTGCTATAAACATAGTGGAGCATGGAAGACACAACTTTTATCTGGATTTTGAGGAGGGAAGATCCATCTTTAATCTGAACCACAACTTCTGCTGAAAAGATTATATAATGACATGGGAGAAGGAAGTTTCGCTCTTTGCTCATTGTCCTAGCCTTTTCATCAAGTCCATTCCTTCACTGCCATTAGATTCCAGAATGCACTAAAAACCAGCTGAGACATCCAGCCTTGTGAGCTAAGCATCTACTGGATTCTTGGACTTTTCAATTCCAATGGCTAAGCCATTGTTGGATTCTCAGGACTGCAGCCTGTAGGTCATTCTAATAAATCCCCTATCTACAGATAGATAAATGGATAGATAACTCATGCTATAAATTCCATCACTCTAGAGCAGTGTTTCTCAGCCTTCCTAAATGCTGAGAACTCTTTAGTGTAGTTCCTCATGTTGTGGTGACCCCCACATATAGAATTATTTTCATTGTTACATTATACTTGTAATTTTGCTACTCTCATGAATCATAATGTAAATGTTTTGGGAGATAGAGGTTTGCCAAAGGGATTGCATCACACAGGTTGAAAACTGCTGTTCTAGAGGACCCTGACTAGAGCAACTACTCTTGAGCATATATCCAAATGATGTTTCATCCTAGCACAGAGGCACTTGCTCAACCAAGAGTAGCCACAACCTATAGCCAGACATCATACAGAGTGAGAGACTGCAGAACACTCAGCCCCAAACAAGATGTCTCCATCAAAGCCTTCCTCTCAAGCTTCAGGAAGCCCTGTGGAAAATGAGGCAGAAAGAACGTAAGAGCCAGAGGTTATTAGAGGACACCTAGGAAGCAAGCCCTCTAAAACAGCATGGCTGATGTACATAGGAACTCACAGAGACTGCGGCAACAGGCAGAGGCCTGTACAGGCCTGCACAGTTTGGAGTCCTACAGCTGGAAGAAGTGGACACAAGGCACTATCTCAACCCAGAGGCATCTCCAATTGATAATACCTTGCAGATAAAAATGTAGTTTCCTCCAAGGGAGTCTCACCAGGGAAACAAACTAGGGTAGGCTGCATGCCATATATATATATATATATATATATATATATATATATATATATACACATACATATAAAATGGCTTCTAGTTTAGTGTTTTTCTGAGATTTGTGAGTGTGTGTAAATGAGTGGAAAACTGTTTTTCTTGTGCCTTCCTTGGGCTTTTTTTCTCTTCTATTTTGATCAAATACAATGTGTTAGTTTTTGTTTTATCTTTTTGTTTTATTTTATTAGTATCCCATAGTAGCCTATTTGTTCTCAAATGAGAATCAGAAGTGGGCTGAGGGTGGCAAGCTGGGAGGGATGGGGATGTGTGGAGACCTGGGAAGGGTACAGGGAAACCATGATCAGGATGGATATGACGTGATGGGAAAATATATTTTCAATAAAGGGGAAAAATGAAAGAAAGGAATAACTTCCAATGACTTAAATATCAAAGAGTCGAATTAACCTAGAAGTTGAATGAATTCTACTCTTAGTCTGTGGAATGCCATGCACCTGAAATCATTCAAATTTCAGTAGGGCATGTGAAGACTTCCATGACGTAGTGTGATTGGTATCAGAGAAAATGTCAACAACTTAAAACAAAGGCAAACTTTGACTAGCTTCTGCTAATGAATAAATGGGTGCCGCTGTGCTGGTCTAGTACCTGGTCTTGATATTTTACATTCTGCTGGTTTCTTTTCCAGTGGTCTCTCTGAGTAGTAATGCTTCATAACATGTCAGTACACTGTACACATGGGACACATGCAAGGGTCAATGTGTTTTTATAGATCTCTGCAATTAAACTGTTAATTCAGTTCTACCTGAATAGAAAGCTGTACCTGAGTATCAAAACATCACACAGCATGTGCTATGTGACCAAGAGAGTTATCAGTGTTCTGAAGGGTGTGGTCAACTTTCCTCCAGTTAACTCAAGCTTCCCATTCAGCACCTGAATAGCTTTGTGACTGCTTGTAAGTAATCATCACCTGGTATGTTCCTTTTCCAAGACAGCAATTTGTGAAATAGCTCATTGGTTTGTAAAAGTAGAATAATTTTGAGTTCAAAATAAGCATACATCATATATATATATCATATATATAGTCTTGGGATATACATCTACCAAATAAAGAATAAAAGTACTCAGAAAAAATAATTGCATTTCTATTAATGCCTTTCTTGTTATTATTCTCTGAATAATATGTTTCACTTGTTTTACATTATATCTTATTCTGTGAATGATCTAAATATCATTTAAAATAGCAAGCTATACATAGGATGAATAAAAGTTCTAAATAATTTTTTCACAAAAGAAGTTGAGCATGTGTGGGCTTTCATACCCTCAGAGTCCTAGAACCCTGTGAATACCATGTGTACACATATAAGCACACATGTACACGTAAAACTAATTTGTTTGGTAATAACACTAATATATATCCACCTCATACTCATAATAATCAATATTTCATAAAGTATGAAGCATTACAGTATCATACTATTAAAAGGATAACATACAATCTCAGGTTAAGACATAGATCTTTAAGCTGCATACATTTAGTAATGATATCAATCAAGCAATGGTATTCTCTCCCTTCTGTACAGATCTCTGAAAATGCATATAATTTCCCAGGTCCACTGACTTCTCTGGCTCTCCATCCCACATCACATTAGATCTTTCTTCTTCTTTCCAATAACTCTAGCCTTTTCTCAAGCCAAAATGCTACCTTCATTTTTAAAAAAATTAGATGTTTTCTTTAGTTACATGTCATACAATATCTCCTTTCCCAGGTTCCCCTCCAAAAGAAAAAAGAAAAAAAAAGAAAAGAAAAACATAAAAACAAAAACAAAAACAAACCCCTGTTCCCTCCCCCCTTCCCCTGATCAACAACCCACCCTCTCCTGCTTCCTGACCCTGGCATTCCCCTACACTGGAGCATAGAACCTTCACAGGGCCAAGGGCCTCTCCTCCCATTGATGACTGACTAGGCCATCCTCTGCTATACATATGCTGCTGGAGCCATGAATCCCATCATGTGTACTCTTTGGTTGGTGGTTTAGGCCCTTGGAGCTCTCAGGGTACTAGTTAGTTCATATTGTTGTTTGTCCTAAGGAGCTGAAGCCCTTCAGCTCCTTGGGTCCTTTACCAATCCTAGCTCCTTCATTAGGGACCCTGTACTCAGTCCAATGGATGGCTGTGAGCCTCTACTTCTGTATTAGTCGGGTAGGGTCAGAGACTCTGAGGAGACAGCTATATCAGGCTCCTGTCAGCCAGCACTTGCTGGCATCCACAATAGTGTCTGGATTTGATGATAAAATATGGGAAGGATTCTCAGGTGGAACAGTCTTTGGATTGTCCTTCCTTCAGTCTTTGCTCCATAGTTAGTCTCTACAATTCCTTCCATGGGGTATTTTGTTCCCCCTTTTAAGAAGGAACAAAGTATCCACACTTTTTTTTTTCCTTCTTCTTGAGTTTCTTGAGGTTTGTGAATTGTACTTTGTGTATTCCGATCTTCTGGGCTAATATCCACTTATCAGAGAGTGCATACTATGTGTGTTCTTTTGTGATTAGGTTACCTCACTCAGGATGATACTCTCCACATCCATCTGTTTCCCCAAGAACTTCATAGGTTCATTGTTTTTAATAGCTGAGTAGTACTCCATTGTGTAGATGTACCACAATTTCTGTATCCATTCCTCTGTTGAGGGACATCTGGGTTGTTTCTAGTTTCTGGCTATTATAAATAAGGCTGCTATGAACATAGTGGAGCATATGTCCTTATTACATGTTGGAGCTTCTTTTGGGCCCAGGAGTGATATATCTGGGTCCTCAGGTAGTACTATATCCAATATCCTGAGGAACCGCCAAACTGATTTCCAGGGTGGTTGTACCAGCTTGCAATCCCACCAGCAGTGAAGGAGTGTTCCTCTTTCTTCACAACTTCTCCCTCATCTGCTATTGCCTGAGTTTTTTATCCTAGCCATTCTGACTGGTGTGAGGTAGAATCTCAGGGTTGTTTTGATTTGCATTTCCCTGATAACTAAGGATGTTGAACATTTCTTTAGGTGCTTCTCAGCCCTTCAAATTTCCTCAGTTGAGAATTCTCTGTTTAGCTCTCTTTCCCATTTTTAATAAGGTTATTTAGTTCTCTGGAGTCTAACTTCTTGAGTTCTTTGTATATGTTGAATATTAGCCGTCTATCAGATATAGGATTGGTAAAGATCTTTTCCCAATTTGTTGGTTGCCATTTAGTCCTAAAACTTCAAGTCTCTGAAGAAGGAAATTGAAGATCTCAGAATATGGAAAGATCTCCCATCCTTTGGATTGGCAGGATTAATATAGTAAAAATGGCCATCTTGCTGAAAGCAATCTACAGACTCAATGCAATCCCCATCAAAATTCCAACTCAATTCTTCTCAGACTTAGAAAGAGCAATTTGCAAATTCATCTGGAATAACAAAAAACCCAGGATAGCAAAAACTATTCTCAACAATAAAAGAACTTCTGATGGAATCACCATCCCAGACCTTTAGATGTACTACAGATCAATTGTGATAAAAACTGCATGGTATTGGTACAGTGACAGGCAGGTAGACCAATGGAATAGAATTGAAGAATGGAATTGGAATAGAAATGAACCCACACACCTATGATTACTTTCATCTTTGACAAAGGAGCTAAAACCATTCAGTGGAAAAAAGCATTTTCAATAAATGGTGTTGTCTCAACTGGAGGTTAGCATATAGAAGAATGCAAATCGATCCATTCCTACCTCCTTGTACAAAGCTCAAGTCCAAGTGGATTAAGGACCTCCACATAAAACCAGATACACTGAAACTAATAGAAAAGAGAGTGGGGAAGAGCCTTGAGCACAAAGACACAGGGGAAAATTTCCTGAACAGAACACCAATAACTTATGCTCTAAGATCAAGAATTGACAAATGGGACCTCATGAAATTGCAAAGCTTCTGTAAGGCAAAAGACACCGTCAAAACGCTACCTTCCAAATCCCACAGGCACAAATTGACTTTTTCACTCATATCTGCAGTGTTTTCAAAACACTCCAAGCTTGCTCCCCAGCTGTGCATTACCCCTTGGAGGAAAATCTGGGCAGCCTCCTGCTGTTTCCCATGATCTTAGGTGACCAACAACTCAGTATCTGCTGCAGTGACCTGGAAAATGGCTGTGGCCATTGCCTTGAGCCAATACACGAAGTCTTGAAATATTTCCCGAAAATTGGATTACAAGGGAACTTAAAAACTAATAGTGGCTTGTTTAGTTTCTCCAACACTCACTTTGCAAATGTTTTGAATATCAAGTAATTATTGAGCCTCTAAGCAACAACAGGACAAGGGGTCCCATGACCCCAAGGAAATTGCCAGAGGCTTTTAGAAATGTTTGTCATTTCATACTTCATAGGAGGCAGGCTCGTTAGTCTGCTGTCACTATTCCTATTAAGAGCAAATGACAATGTCCTTTGCAGTACCTTCTGCCACCACTTCAAGTTTAGTCCTTTTATTTCTGATAAATAAAAAAGGTTCAGCAGACTTGAACAGATGACCACTTTCCTGGTGCTTCAATCCAGGGGATGTTAGTAAAGTACTTGCTTCACTAAAACAACGGCCTGACTTCAGATCCCTTACACTCATAGGAAAAGCTGGATGTCATGGCATGTATCTGTAATCCCAGGACTCAGGAGCTGAGGGAGACAGGTGGATCCCTGGAACTCAGTAGCCACCAGTGTAACCACAGGGATGAGCTCCAGGCTTGAGTGAGAGACCCTGTCTCAAACAATGAGGAGAGACTGATGAAGGCACTGGTGTTGATATCCAGGGTCCACACTCATGCCCAAACACATACATGTATAACTCACACATGTACACATGTACATGCACATATACATGAGCATGTACACACACACACACATACACACACACACACACACACACACACACACACACACACACACACACATACATATTTGCCTTCTGATAATGAGGATAGACCCCAATGTCTACTTATATCTCTCTTCTCTTCGGCATGTACAGAGGTACTCAGGGCAAATGGTATATTTCCCAAGGAAAACACCACCCATTGTCTTTATTTACTGAAGTTCACACCAAAAACTTTGCATAAATATCTCAAGTTTTGGAAAGGAAAAAAAAAAAAAACAAGATTACCTGAGGAATGAGATGGAGTAGAGCATCCCCAGAGAGTGTCCCCACTGCCAAGCCCACGAACAGCTGTAAAATAAGACTGTAGTTCTCACAGCTGTGGAAAAGGACCAGCGCCGTCCCAAGCATGGAGCTCAAGGTCAGGAGTGTCACTGCCACCGTGCTGTAGCCATATTCTAGTCAAAAGAAGAGGACAAAGGCTGTCGGTGTACGTTGCTCGACACTCACACCTTAGCTAGCAGAAATTCAAATCCACTCTCTGCTGATAACAATCCAAGGGGACGCACATGGGTTTCTAAGTGTTGTATGGGATACAGGATTATTTTTATTTGTAAAGCAAAGAGTGAACTTATTACTCCTCCTCCCCATCCCCCAAGGTGAAAATACAAAGAAGGTGAGGTCATTAAGTTGGGACGTGAATGAGGTAGGTGTTTATAAGGAACTTCCAGCAGGGGGAGGCAGTGAGCTTGTTCCATTCTATGAACCAGAAAGTAGACCCCCATGGCTGCCACCATTAAACATAGAAGCTACTAATACATTGACCTTGAGCTGCTTGGCTTCCAGAGCTGTACAAGACAAATTTCTGTTCTTTAAAAGTCACCCAGATTATTTTATTACCACAAAGACTAAGAGAAGGGGTTTTTGTTTGTTTGTGTCTCTCCGCTCCTGCCCCCACAGGCTTTGAGGCTATTGTCTACTTTATTTAAAAATCACTGAAGCAAGCACATGCCCAATCTACCTATCATCCACAGAAAAAGGTAAGTAAGTCTCAGACTGTTAAATGTAACACTTGCATTGAGTGATTCCATCTAATCACTAGTACTGATTCCATCTAATGACACTTAAGTACGTTCAAGGCGAGGAAGCTGTACTGCGGGAGTGTGGGGTACAGCTTCACCCTAGACCAGGGCTTATACACAAACTGAGCACACACTTCAGAAGAACTGCCTTCTAAAAGCTTTCAAAACTATTTGATATATAGAAATTAGTGACTTTCTCAATAACAAAACTGGTGGTCTTATAAGTGAAAAAAACTTGGTAATAAAAATTTTAACAGTTTGTATTTTAGATTATTACAAGAATTCTTATAACCCCTTAAGTATATTCTGTGCATCTAGGCCTCTAGATATTGGCTATATAATCGGTAAAGTAAATGTGGTGGTTTGGATTGATTATCAACTTGAAGAATCTTGAATTCTCTAGAAAACAAATCTTAGGGATTTTCAAGCTTAGGTTATTGATGGTGGCAAGATTCACCTTAAGTTTAGACAGTGCCATTCTAAGAGCTGAATAAAAAGAAGAAAATGAGCTGATCTTCCTGCTTTCTGACTTCATATATAATGTAATCAGACTCCTCATGTTCCATCATGGTGGGCTGTTCCCTGGAACTGTGAATCAAAGCACATGCATACCCACCCTTGTTTAAGTTGCATTTCTCACAGCAATTATAAGAGTGGCCAATTCAGTAAGAATTTAAGATTAGGTTAGTTTTTTTTAATTAACATATATGTATGGAAAACTAAGGATCAAGTGGAATCCTTCAGCTATCATGGGTAATCCAATTGCAGTTTTATAGATTTTATTTTTATTATTTTTAGTTATTCATATGTGTGCAGAAACCACAGCTTAGAATAAGCCTGGGAGGAGCCAGGATTGTCAATCACACAGGACTACTTCCTTCAACATGTGAATGCTGCCTGGTCACCTGGAATGTCAGAGTGAAAAGAGGCCATTCAGCCTGGTGATTCTTTGTTTGTATATTAGGAGCCAATCTCTACCTGAATCCCCCAATATCCTGAACATTGTTAGGCCCTAATTCTACAGTGAATAGAATGCATCCCTGAGAAAGAGGCCCCATGTACTTTGCCTCCTTCATCAATAGAACCTATCCTTACATTCATCAAAGATCTTCCCATGAGCTCTGTTTATCAGCCAATAGGATTCATTCTTACTGTAAAGGTCACAGGTTACAAATTCTACTGTGTTTAAATGTGTAAGAAAAATAAACCATGAGATCAGTCCCTGGAAGTCTTGACCTAGTGCCTACAAAGATGGCAGTGTCCTACTTTTCATTCTGCACTTCACATGGATCATCCCACTTGGGCAGGTGGGGGTGTAGTGAGGGGGTGATTGAAGAACCAGCCATCTTATAAAGCTAAGACAAATTAGGCTCATTACTATTTGTGATGAAACATGTTTCTCAGTGATTGGGCTATGCCTCACTTGTAACCTTAACTACAAATGGTTCTTTCTATACTACCTGTTCCAAGAATGGTGATCATGTCTTTGTTTCAAAAAGTTACTAACCATCTTGCCACCCTACCTTTGTTTCAAAGGGCAGCTATGGTCACCTTGTTATGACTTCCTGTTATTATAACCATTTTGCAAAGCATGTCTTTGTTTCAGGAGGCCATTGTGACCAATTTATTATACTTATTTTCTGCCCTGTAACTCTGCCTATTTTGCCCACCAAATTCCCCATTTGGAAATCCCCTAGCCCTTGCCTTCCTTGAATCCAATGCTGACCTAGTCAACCCCCATCTTAGGGAGAGGCAGCCCATATATATGATTTTTTTTTT
>JADRCD010124775.1:0-12292 GCA_019843815.1 Montemys delectorum
AAAGAAAGAAAGAAAGAAAGAAAGAAAGAAAGAAAGAAAGAAAGAAAGAAAAGACAACCTTCAGAGTCAAAATTAGTTATTGGAAAAATGAATTCTAAGCAAGGTCTATATATAAACAAATTAATAAAGACCTTGAAATAATATTGCTTTCCTGGTGTTGAGCTTTGTACTGTTTTTATGTAGAATAAGGACCTCATTTTCCAAAATTTATACTGAAGAACTAGGAAGGATGGAAATACCTGCCCTTGACTTTCAACTATTTCAGAGTAAATGTATATGCAGACTTAAATACATATTCATATGTGTGTTCACATAAGGATACATGTAGATTTGGAAATCTCAGTTAATGGACACATGAAATCTTACAACATTTTATTAATTTGAAATTGTTTCTTTTTTTTTTTTTTTTTTTTTTTAACCAGGCACTATGGTACTGAGTTTCCTCCTGGCCTAAGCAGGAGTGCATTGCAAGTCTAAGGCCAGCCTGGGTTTCATATAAACCAATCAATGAAACATATGATTTTCAATGTGGAAAGCAACACATATTTAGGACTACCCAGATGAATTCATTTTAGCTTATTCTAATTTTGTTGGTAACAGAAAATAATCATAATGTTGAGTGGGTAGAGCATGTGTCTTCCTTGGTCAGACCTGACTCGAGTATTACTTTAGCCGAATCAAGGTCATAGTTTCTTCATAGCCAGTTGGACCTGGGGCGTTGCAACCTTGAGACCCATGATAAACACAGTCTGTTCTACTCTTTGGTCTTCTTCATAGATGACTCAGTGGCCAGGGGAGCTTGGTAATGATGTAGTTGCTGAGCTCGTTTCACCAGAACTGTAGCATCTTGGACCACTGGAATGAATTTGGGTGACCTGCTGGCCATTTTCCTTTAGTGGGTACAGATGTCATCTAGCATTGCTTGATCAGTACACTCTTGGCTTTGGCTCTGAGATCGGGTGAGATCCATTCTTCTTTGAGAAACACTGAGCAAAAATCAAAATTCAAAAGTCCTTAAGGGAAGAAATTCTAATTATGAAGGCCATATCCTGTCCTCAAAAACTGCATTCACAAATGCCGTTTTATAAGAACTTTATAAGTCATGCTGCAACTGATTATGTAAACTCTCTATTTTGTTTGCCTTTACCAGTGTACAGATGCATGTGCAGTTCTTTGGGGTGGATGCCTCAATTCTCTGAGTATATGGAGTTCAGGGTCATTTACTAGAGTCACATTCAAGCATCAAATATCTTCCAGTGTTAATTATCACACTCCCAAGTTATCTTTTTAAAATAAAAAAATGAAAGAACAGGCTTTAAACCTTCTACCTTGTTTATGTATCACTAACTCCTTTCAAGTTTATATTCTTTTCTAACAAAACACAGAAATTTTCTAAATTGTAGATACTCTAGGAGATAACACAGATGGAGTAATTAAATGAAAATCAAGTCATACAAGGATCTACATCTTTTTATATTACCTTGTTTGTGCAACTTGTAGTAAGACTACAAGTGTTTATGTTTTAATATGTGAAGAGCTGTTATTTTTCACCTTTGGTATTATTTGAAAAGAGCCACACACTTGTATAATCAGGCCTACACACACACACACACACACACACACACACACACACACACACACACAATTTCTTTCCTGTCTATCTAGAAAGACCCCTTTTCAAAGAAAGAAAAAAATGCCCAAATAAAAGCCCCTCTAATCAGTTACAAGAGTGCTGTACCAATTACTTCCCTACAGGGTGACCTTTTCATCTTTTAATGGCATTTTGGAATAAAATCGCCCTAACAAGTTGGGAGTGCTATATGTGTCACATTTCCAGTTCTGGTTTTTTTTTTTTGTCTCTTGTTGGCACTGAATAAGGCCTAATATATTCATGACCTAATTAGAGTAATTTTTGAATAATAATGACCTCCTGGGGGAAACTTTTTCCCCCTTGGTACTATTCAGACACATTAACTAGAACAAGTGTTTCTTCATTTCTAAGTGTTTCTCTAGTTATTGGAAGTATTTTTTTTTTTTGCTTCATTTAAAATGGAAATGATGTAACAGGAGTCCCTAGGAGAAAGAAAAAGCACTTTGTTTGAGTTCTCATAATGCTTCCTTCCCTTACAATACCCTGTTCCTGTTGCATCATGGCCTGTTTGTCATTCTCACGGATGCCACTGGATCCACGAAAGGCTACCTTTGGAGGAGGAAAGCTTAGGTGACGCCAACAACACAAACTACAAGTGTGCCTCAGAGTTTCTGAGTCACTTGCCGAATGACCATCATGACAAACGTCTTTTTTTTGCTACTTTACCCTTCCCTACAATAAAAACAGATGAGCATGCATAGGAAAACAAATCGATAGGAATACTGCATGGAACTTTATAGATCATCTTCACCTACACATATTAAATAGTTGTCTTCTTATATGAATTAAATGTATACAGATATTTTGATTATGTTATTTGTATGTGTGTATGTGTACATACACTGTCCAGCAAGAGACCAAAAGTGCTGGCAGCAGAGGACTCCTGGATTTCTCTCCATTGGAAGCTCTCAATATCTACTCATTCATCTGTCCATCAAATCTTCCTGTCTCATTATAATGTGACTCCTCTTCTCAAGTGGCCTGATACTTTTAGTCTCTCTGGATTCCCAGTTGTAATAAAATTGCTGGTATTCCTGAACTCTACATCTAGGTCTCCATTCAATAGAAATGTGATCACTACTTAAGGACCTAGATATTGTCATATCTGTCTTATGGAATAACTGTAGAAGGTTTTTTTTCCCTACATATCCTATCTAAAATAAGTCCCTGAGGTTGTATTGAGGTCCCTGCTTCTCATTCCTCTTTTAAATCATTTTCTTCGATCTACTCTTGATATCTTTGCCTTTCTGCAGTTCTTTAACAGTCATTTCATCTACTACCATTCTTTTTATTTTAGTCATGTAGTAAACACTAATAGAGGGTTCATTCTCTTGCATCCTACCTGTATTGCAGTATGTAATTTAAATAAATCAATAGCCCAAAGACTAAAGTCTGTACTTCAATAATTCCTCTAATACTTCAATGTCACTTACTCTAATGGGTAAAGCCAGCTATCAATGCTTTAGCACCACTTAAATCAATCCTTTTTCACTGATTTCCTCAAGGCTTCTCTCTCTTGTCTCCAAGGCAGAAGGTTTTCCAGCCTAACTACTCCCTTCTATAGATACCCACCCCTAATGATCCCCTTGCTTACGTATGAGACAAGATTGAAAACCTATTAAATGCAGATCACTGATCTCATTTACCTCCAAAGTGCTGAAGTCTATATAGGAAAACAACAAAGTCCACGAACATTTACCTTTATGACCACAGATTTCAAGTAAGCTTTCAGTAATCAACAATAATGCTGTATTTTTCTAACTGAATTTACACTTAGAGGAATAGTTTACACCTCCTTCTTATTCATTTTTTTCCTTATTTCTTACATGTCTTAGTTGAATTTTAAAGGGAAGAACAAGACTTATGTATGCTTAACATAAATGTGGTTGGAATTATAAAGAGGAATTGTTCTGTAGGTTATGGATGAATCTAGTTTGAAGAGATAAGAGCTCTAGACACAGTCTACATGAAATAGATATCTCTACTCAAATATGGCCTGAAACTTTGTAGAACTACTTCCTTCAATTCTCAGTCAGAATGGGTGAATGGAAACTGTACTGGCAACTTTATAGAAAAGAGTGTGGCTTTAAGTAAGCTTCTTTAATGAGCTCCAGAAGACTCACACAATTGGCCTGTTGAATTCTACAATTGTGTGTGTCCTGACAGCTAAGAACATAGGGTGGATGGCAAAAGAGAGGATCTGGAGCCAAGAAATAATCAGAAAACTCTTGGGTTTCATTGAGAGGTACGTTTAAGTTTTCCCCAAAGAAGGTATTTTCTAACTTGCATTAAAACTCCCTTATATACTTAATCTACATTCCTCCCTTACCATTTGTGAATCTGCAATAATCAGTTTTAACACCCCTGAGATCAGATTTTATAAATTGAAGACTGGCAAAAGAATATAAGAGACAAATTGATAGACTGATGAATATATGAACTGACAAACTAAATGGTACACACACAAGGCCTACACCGTTTGTTTACACAGTAAAAAACAAACAAACAAACAAAAACACTTGAGCTCCTCATATATACTTGTTTTTCAGATGAAAATCAACTGAAAGCATATGATAGTTCAAAACTCTTTTAGTATTTTTGTACGTACAATAGCAACAAGGGATTCTCAGGGTCAATAATGAGGGAGATAACTGTTTTAAATGTCCTGTCTACTGTTAAATGAAAGTGATGATGTGTTACCAACAGAAAGTAAAAATCCATTAGTTGAGGCAGAGGCCAGAATATTATTATCTCCAGACATAACTTGTGGAACCTGGCACTGGGGTGCTGAAGTTTGTTAGGGGCTCACAAATGGCTAGAGAGTCACACAGCCTAAGATCATAAGGCAGCTGCATGAAAGTTAAAAGCATGTTTTTGAGAAAAACTTAAAAATGCTTCCTCTCAATGAAATCTGAAGAATTATTTATAGACAAATTTCAATGGTGAATCTATTGGCAACCTACGTCTTATACTGTCAAAGAGCACACAGGAATTCCAAATGTCTTTGGTCCTTCTTTTGCAGGTGTTTTTCTGGAAGGCACTGTGAATGGCCATAAATAGGGTCATGGCTGCATGAATTCTGCACTTATAAATATGGTTGGAACAATATATAAATATTCAAAGTGAATTCTAGTCTATTTGAGCAAATATCTTGAAGTGTAAATACTGCTTCTGAAGTGCCTGGTGTACAATCAGACAAGGAAAACTTTCTCCATAAAATGATTTCATTTGCAATGACATCTACTACATTGCAAACAACAGTGACGTTGATTTTATAATTACTTGTCACTTTGTTTTGAATGTTTGTGTTCTCTAGTGTTCATTAGAACTTAGTCCTCAGTGCCATAAGAAGTGATGGAGTACATGGTTAGGTCATGATGGCTTAACCTTCATGAGTGGGATTAATGTTTCATTAATTGACCAAAAGAAACTTGATTTTCCTTGTTATCTCTTCTACAACCAGAGAATAGTCTTTGGCCTTCTGTTCTTGTGAACACTTTCCAAGGCATTATCTTATAACCAAGAAGTGAGCTCTACTAGATAGTGAATCTTCTAGCCCTTCCATCTTGGACTTTCTAACCTCAGAAACACTGAGCAACAAATCACCCTTATTTATAAACTAGCCATTTGAAGGCATTTTATAGCATCCTAAGGATATTGAGATAAATACCATAGCAATCAATGGCAAAACAAAATTATTTCCAGTGAAAGTACCCTGAACTAACAGAAAATTTGTGGCAGAAAAACTTATCAAAAAGAAAAAGAAAATGAGTCCACTCCAACATTTATAATATGTGTAACAATTGATTCAAGAAGGATCAGATATCCAAACACAAAAGCTGAAATTGTCAATCTCTTGGGCAGAAAATAGAGTATAAGTAATGATAAAACTCTGATGAGATTTCTCACATTGAAAAGAAGCCACTGATCATAAACTGGCTAAAAGACCTTATAGTCAAATTATTTCTATTTTTCTGACAATATTTTCAAATTCTGGCAAAGGAACAATACACGGATAAGCAATTAAGTGAGACTAATGGGATAGTACTTGAAGAACGATTCACAATGAAAGGGATGAGGAAAGCTAATGTGCTTGTGAAGAAAAGCAATTACAGCAATTTGTCATCAAGAAAATTAAAATGATAGCCATGAGACAGCATTTTGCAGTGAGCAGGACAGAAACAGTGTTAAACGTTTACGAGAGTAAGTGTTCTCAGCTGCCTCCGACGGAAGGAAAGTGGCACTGTAGAACAGTAGTTTCTCATGTTAGCCTTGTGTGCATCCCATGTCTTGACTGCCCCATCCCCTGAGAATTAAAGTATATCTAGTCTTGTCAAGAATGATTATAGCAACTTTACTCATAGTGACTTAAGCTGCAAAATCAGTAATCTCTACAGCAAAGAGAACAAGTAAAAAATGTTTGACATATCTACCTAGCAAAAGAAAATATCAGCATCAGGAAAGGAAGAACAGATAACAATAACAGACAAATATCAAAAAACATTTTGAGAAAAAATAAAACTTTTGTACCAAATAATTCAGGCATCAAAAAGTATGTCCCATTGTATTCAATATATGAGGGATTCTAGAACAGTAGGCAAACTTGAGGAATGCAGGCTAAGGGGGTATCTCTAGACTTAATGTGGTATTCGCTAAGAATTGATCTTTTTCTATGTAAAATATAAATATTCTCCAGCTAAATAGGCTAAAAGTTAACATGTGGTTTTGTTGAAAACCCCTCATAGCATTCACTTAATATCTGCTGCTTCACTCTCTAATATTTTGCCTGTATTAACATACTGAAAATAAAAATACCTGCAGCATGTAAACATTAAATGAAATATTAAAAGGCTATTCTCCTATCCCATAAGCTATTAATCTCTGTGTGTGCTATATCTATGTACCCACCCAACTCCAATAGTATTGGGCCAAATGACTAAGAATATTTAGACCTTCTTTTTGCCTGACCATTATCTAAAAACAGTTTAATCTAAACCCTTGGCAAATCTCAGCTCCAAAATCTGACAAATTTGTGATTTCTGAGCCCTTAAAAAAATCATTTATAACCTAAAATCCAAACACAGTATTGAAAGGAAATCACCATGTCTATGTTGTAGTTCTACGCTTAGAAGAATCCAAATGTTCATTGTGTCAGTGTTAAGATGGTTTTCTCTGCTTCTGAGTTTCTAATGTATTTTTGCTTCCCAGTTATAAATTCTCTTCTAAGTTCATTTTATTAGACAGGGTTACATAGAGAAACAGAACAGGTAGAATGAATATGTACATATACATATACACATTCACATACACATATACAAATGGTATTATATAATTATATAGTATTACATAATGATATATAATATAATGAATAAATCATATATTACCCCTTATATATTTATATGCACATATATGTAGTATTTATTAGCTTGGCTCATAGGCTATTGTCCAGCTAGTTCAACAGTGATTGTCTACCAGTGGAAATCCACAAATCTAGTAGTTCTTTACTCCATGAGGTTGGATGTCTCTGTGGTTTCACATATGCACTTTCATTGAGCACCAGCTGTGGCTCTGCATTCTGCTCTCTCTTTCAATGTGTTCAGCTGCCACTATACACTAGGCTGGAAGGATTAATCAGAGCCCAGAACAGGTAAGGTCTGCAGGATCCAGGTCCGGCTGGGAGGGATGGGGTTGGATAGTGTTCTAGGTCATTTGGATGATATTTGATGAAGCACCTTGTGCTTCTGAAACACTTTATTCATGGAGAAAAAGGCTACATATTAACGTTGGAGAGTAGGGAGGAGTTTTCTGGGTGAATGCAAATCATTGGCTAGAGTTTAAAGTCCTGGGAATTCCTCATTTGCATGGAGAGGTATTCCAGGAATCCCAGGTACTTGCTGGGTGAGTTCTTATTGGGAGAAAGGAAGTTATAGGTTTGCCAAAACTATGTGACCTTTCTCAAGTAGAGGGTGTGGGCAGTAGAGGATGTGGGCAGTAGAGGGTGTGGGCAGTAGAGGGTGTGGGCATCAGGCTTCCCAAAGTCAGAGAAACTTAAACCCTGCTAGAAAAGGGAATCCACCATTTTGTGCTGAGCTCAGAGGAAATATCTGACATGATAGACAGTGACATTATTAAGTAGCAGGGTTTCCCAACATGTGTTAGCCTGTCTCCAGTATTGTCTGGAATTCTGAAGAAGTAGGCTGTAATGCCAGTGGAGCAATGAACTTGTGAGCAAGTGAGGGCAAGCAGGCCCAGAGCAAGCACTTTCTTCTCTCTTATCTTTTATATAGTCTACCACTAGAAGGTGTGCTCTAGACTTGGAGTGGATTTTCTCACCTCAGAAGTTCTGGAATTTGGGTTCCCAACTTCAAATATCCATTCAAGAAAAATCCTTCCCTGGCATACCGAGCCATTTGTGTTGTATTTTGTTGCAGATGTAGTCAAGTTGGCAACCAAGAATAGCCTTCATGGTCACCTTCACTCTCCTTAGTCTTGCTTCACATGTAGGTTTCTAAGCCATGGTTCACAAGGTAATTCAACATAAAACTTCTTAATCAATTCAGCTTCTATACATCTATACAAATGGTCTCTGAATAACACTGTGGTTAGTTCTGTTTAAAAAAAAAAATCACAACTTCCAGTTTGAAGGTGTTTTGTGTCCACTTGAACCTCTTGTGTAAGTTCTTACACTGACAGCAAAGTTCGGAATAAATAAACCCTATGGCCAACCAAGAGATATATTTTCCTGAAACGTGAGTGTTATTGAATTGACCCAATCGATTTCAATTCACCTTCCACTGGGTTCTCAATCTCTCTGAGGGAATGATAACCCTGTGGTCCTCTGTACCCTTCTAAGTTACTCTGATGAGTGAAGTATTGGGGCTATGTGTATAACGATCCCAACAACATTGTCAAAATGCCCTGAAATGCTGGTTAGGAATATATAGAGAAATATAATCGTTAGAGTCAGAAACACTCCAACTGACTTTGCCCTCACTCTGTAGAAACATTCTTTTTTCTACATACTACATGCCCCTGGAAAGACGAAAATTCTTGTTAGCTTTTGGCTTCCTCTCTTATAAGACTCCTTGAAAGGGTGGAAACCTCACAGTTTTAAAATAATAATAAAATGTCTCTCACTTGTAAAATCTGTTCAGAACCTGAACTTAAATAACAGGAAAACAAATATGAAGTTCAGGTACAAAAGGCAACATATAGCTCTAAACCTACAGAGTTTTGTTTGTTTGTTTTTGTTTTCTGTGTTTGTTTTACATTGCTAGTTTAGAGAAATGGGTGTGTTTAACTGTATCCAACTCTTCCATAATGCTGAGTTTGGCCAATGAGAATTTGGACAAGTAAGTGGAAAAGATTTCTCACTTTATGGTATTACTTTAGATTTCCTTTAAGATGTTGTGCAACACAAATCAGCCTCAATTCCTGAGCAGGTGTATAGGTATAAGGGCCTGAGTATTTATGATGCCGTCTCAAATTGCAATCATCTCTTTAGCTCATACTTTAATTGCACTGGAAAATTCATGCCTAAATAGAGCCATGAGATGTGCACGTGGATTATGAATTTATGTATGTGGATTATGGTGTTATGCATTTGAGGGGGGGGGAAGCACAGATGGTTAGGCTCCATAAACTACTTCATTGGTGTATCTAATAAGCCCAGGTACGATTTAGGCAGCTGGAAGGAAACACAAATAGAAAAGGAGAATAAAAGATTTGCAGATAAAAATCATTGCATTTTGACGCTGAAATAGGAAATTAGCTTTTTTGATTCTGTTTTTTTCCTTGTTATGCAGTTGGGATAAGCATAGCTTTCATCTTTCTAGTTCTTTCCTAGATGAATTACATATGAAATAAAGGTCGGCACCTGAGAAGCCAAATGAAATTATTTGTAAGCAGACATAAAAACACAGATGCTTTTCGTGTTCACAGAAAATGAACATGGAGATATCATTTCAAGTGCATGAGGTCCTTATATTAAGAGTTTCCCATGGGACTGAACAGTTAGATACTGACCTTATATGCTGAAGAAGTAGCCACCTATCAGAGAGGAAGTGAGAAGTACATTTCCACATTCATAGCCATAAAGACTTGGAAATTTGAAACCCAGAGTGGTGTCAAGGGAGCTTGAACCAATTAGTAAAGTTGTGACCGAACTTTACTGTGTATTTGGCTGAAAGTAGCTGAGGCTTGGTTAAACAAAATGCCCACCATCCAGTGTTCTGAGGTTGTAAGCCATTTATAGAATGAACCTGTTCAGAGAAGTAGGTTTTACAATTGAACTACTGCCCCTACTTCGCTCTGAATCTCTAAAAGAATTGTGTCAGTCAATCCTTCTCCCTGTGACATTTTTCATACTATAGCATTTGGGAAATAAGAAAATGACTAGTTCCTAAGTAAAGATACCTATCTGCAAACTGGCAGTGGGCTGCTGAGCCTAGGCAAATTTACTCTGAAGAGCCGTCAGCTCGAGCTACAGCACCGCGGTATTAGACACACTAGTTTCATCCATGGATAGACTTATGACCTACAGCTCTAGAAATGTTTAAAAATGTATTAGAGAAGGTGCATAGAGAAAGCCTGTCTTCATAAGGAAAGGCTACCACGTTCACATGAACCTCTCTTCTGTGAAAACATGTCACAGAATTCAGCATCTATTTGATTCATCCACATTGTCCCTATTCTCATTTACAAGCCCCTATGCCCAGAGATATAACAGGAAAAGATAGACCTAATAGAATTTATATTATACCTGAGTAAACAGAAAATTATCAAGTAAGCAATATAGATAAATATAATTGTAGATATACATTAATGATAGGCAGGAAAATAAAGATAAGATTCTAACCTGCAGTTGTTCTGTCACAGATGGAATTTTTTAACAAGATAACAGACTTGAAGAAATGATAGGAAGAACATTATCGACAAAAATAAGCCATCTGAAAACACCATGAGATCAGAATGAGTTTGATGTGTCTGGAGACAATGGAAGCCCAGAATAGTAAGAATGAGAGAGACAGAGGAACGTTTGCAGCCAATGATCTTAGAGAGATAAAGAGTTCAACAGACAGCACCTGCTTCTTCATAGTGTAGACTCTCTGGCTGGTTTTAATTTTTGTTTTGTTTTAACTTGATAGTAGGTAGACATTAAACTCAAGGCCTTGCACATCCTAGGCAAGCTCTCTCCCAATGAGCTGTTTGCCATCCCCAAACAGCTGCCATATAAAATTATGAAATACATGCTATCATGATGAGCTGCAGAGTGGAGGTAGCAGAAAACAGCACTACAAAAGGAAGGATAAGAAGTATAACATGAACTACTTTCAAATGTCACTACATTACAATGTGGGAACACAATCATGGACAAGGACAGAAAAAACTAGGGAAGTTGCAAGTTGCTGGGAATCTAAAGAAGTGAGAGAGAAAGAAAATTAGGACAGTGGCTCTGTATAGGAAAGTTGTTCTCAAGATGATGGGCAGTTATCCAATTTCTTGTTTTAACCTTAAAGTATCATGGATTGTTGATAGGTAAGCTGTTGTTGTTTGTGATAGATTTTGCATCATGGGAGATATTACCACTTGTGAATACATTAAGATAGATGTGCAGAGAAAAAAAAAAGGGACATCACGATCCATAAATAGGTGAAAGGAAAAGCTACACAGTACACAAGCAGAGAGCTTTACTTCAGATGGCAGAGCGACAGTTCATCAATTCCTACAGGAGGAGAGGCAACACCTATTGATCCTAATGTGGGCAGGTTAGTAGATGTGAAGGAAGACAAGTGATGGCCATCTATCAGAATGCTTCTATTTTTTCAATTGAACATTGAGGGCAGAAGCCAATAATGAAGAATGTTGATTCTTACTGGGTATTTCCAAAGAGAGGAAAAATTATTCAAGAGTCCTCCTACTAAAAGTGTAAAGAGAATAAATTGATCTAAGAAATATTGTTGTACCTAGAAATCTAAAGTTGCACTGTATATATATGCGCTTGTACTTTAGTGCATGCTGTTTAATCACTCTTATAAATTCTGTCCCTTGTTTATTACACTCACAGTAAGACTAACAAGGTAAAGAAGGACTACAAATAATGAAGTCATGGTGATGAGCAGGAGGTTGGGCTCATTGACTCAAGCATTAGAGCTAAAATAAGTAACTTTGAAGAGTAAGATGTAGGAAGAGAGACGGACTGATTTAAAATCAAGGTTGTGGAGGTGGAGTGACAGTGTGCAGCAAACCCGTAAGTCATTCATTGGGATTAAGGAAAGGATCACTGCCCCGGCCCGCGGGGCGAGTAATTAACCAGGGTCCGAAGGGGACGAAGCCTGAAAGAGATGGGCGAGAGAGAGGAACGAGGCCAAGCAAAAAACGGTTGTCAAAGCCTCGACTTTACTTCAGAAGGGCAGGACAATTATACTTGTAGAGCAAGGAAGCATTAAGAGGAAGTGGGGCGGGGGGTGTACACCTGGCTTCACACCTGGCCGGAGCGGAAGCGTTGACAAAACATTTTATGGTTTTTCCGAGAACACTCCATGGTTCCTCAGAGAATAGACTGTTACTCAGATAAGGTCAAATTCTCAGGGACGACAGGGACACTCTGACCCTGACAGATCACTGCAAATGGAAAGAAAA